>CP125973.1:561291687-561481949 GCA_030063025.1 Avena longiglumis
TATCCTAGATCAGTCATGACTAGTCATATTAACATAATGTGAGGTAGGTGTATGAGTTACTGGAGATAAGTAGAGATAAGATAGTATGATTAAGATGAAGTTATAGCAACATTGAGTTATAGAAGTAGTATAATCCTCTTAAGAAATACTAAACACTTGAGGTAAAGTAGGATTTGATATATACATCTGCTGGAGTAATTTTAGTGATGGATGACAAAAGATGTGTGAATGGAGTTAACAAGTAACCATTTGTTTGATTAAAGGTTATCATATAATGATTGATATGAAGAAGTAGTATATCTAGGAAAGGAATTCCTTAAGTAAAAGTCAAGAAGTATGAAATATGGAAGATAGGAATCCTTGAAAAATACTCAGTTTTAAATCTTTAAGCAAACATAATATCCATTTCATATGACTGATCTATCATCCTATTTCCAAAATGGCTTATAGGATTTTTTTCCTATAGCAAATCACTTAAGCATATCTTTGTCATTTCAAAACATGAAAACAATAATGCCTAGGAACTATAGTTATCAACCCTTATTCTTAAGCCATTCTAAAAAGAACAACTCTATTACTTAACCTTAAATAATGGTATCAACTCTATTACCTAAAGGATGACACTTCAGCCCAGCCGCGCCTATGATCTGGGAAGCAAGGCAGTTGAAGAATGTAGGTACACTATAAGGAGATGGTCAGTAGAGCTATAGTCGGATGTGAACGACAAGACGCACACGATGAAAATTGTGGTGTGTTGTTCCTCAGATGAAGGAATCGACACTATAGAAAGTAGCGCAGGCAGCCAGCAATAGTTCCTGTTTTAAAATAAAATATTACAACCTATAGGGATGTGGAGCTATCCGGAATGGTCCACCAGCTTCGAAAGGTCACATCTGATGAGTATCCCTAGGTCCTTCCGGGCATACCACTATTTCTATTCTATCTCCAGCTTCCAAATCCAACCGCCACATCTGATGAGTATCGCACATCATAGCTATCACCTTCCCCTGCTTCAGAACCAAAGGTAGAAGTATCGCACAAGTTTCGATCAGCTGAGAGAGACTTTGTGCAGTCTCACACATCTAGTATTATGTTACCTGTTTCTGTTAGGCCGGTTTGCTTTACCGTAGTGCTCTGAACTAGTATATGTTTAGGGCACGTTTGATTCAAAGGATTTTAAAAGCACAGGAATAGAAAAACCATAGGAATGGTATGTCATGACATGTGAAATCCTATAGGAATAAAAAACGCAGGAATTAGCTGCAGTCGTTTGATTGCGCCACAGGAAAAACGCAGGAAATTTGTATATAGATTGAGTACATGGCATAGTTGTCATAGACACATAGGAAATTTTCCAAGTTGTCTAACCTCTTGTTAGAAATCCTATGGGAATGTAGTATAGGAAAGGAATTCATAGGAATTTGGAAGGGTTCAATCCTTTGAATCAAATAGCCTCTATAGGAAAAAATCCTATGAGTAAAAATCCTACAAAATTCCTTTGTAAATCCTTTGAATCAAACATGCCCTTAGTTTGGAAGTAGTAGACATAGTCGATCAATGTTCAGAGAATGATGTCTCCGTTAATCTGTGGTCAGCGTACCTTCTGTATGTCCGTGTCAATGAAACATGTGTCTTCACAATCATTTAGGCCGGTTTGCTTTGCCGTAATGCTCCGAACTATGTTTAGTTTGGAAGTAGTAGACATAGTTGATCATAGTTGATTTCCATTTATGACCGTGAATGGTTTGAACTGTTCTAGGGCATAGTGCAATTTTCTTTTTCTACTTTATTTAGTTGGCTATGAACTTGATCGATACAATGATCCTATTATGTGATTTAGAGGTCCAAATAAGTACATGGCATGTTTTTTGAGAGAGTGGTTTTTTAAGGTAGAAGGCATTATTTTGCATTTAAATTAAACCCAAACGGATCCAATGATAATAGTAAAAGATAGCAACAAGGGAACACAAAAGAAAGCATATCCCACAATAGTCGATGTCCACCTGACCAGCATAGGCACCAGAGAAGAAGAAAATCTAAAAGTATAATTGGAGAGAACCAGTTGGGCCTCCACAAAAATCAGTAAATTCAGTTGTCTGATCTCGCCAGCCACGTGCCGCATATCTTGGCTATCCATTTCCTGCCCAGCCCACCTGTCTGTGAGTGTAGAGGGTGTAAAATTTGATGCCAAGTTGTTTCATGCGAACCGCGCGTGGGAGCCTCTCACCGCGGTAATATAAAGGAGAGCTCCCCTCGGGGTAAACCCTAGGCCAAATGGCCAATCCCTATCGCCTGCTCGCACTCCCCAATCTACGTCGCCTTCGTGCACCACATCGGGCCTAGGGAGCCACGCGCCGGGCTGATCCGCCCCTCGCGTCTTCTCCCCCAATCTTCTCCCGTACGTCCTTCCCCAAGCGAGTCGCTGCCACTCTCCCTCTTAATTGTTAATATGAGTCTTTCAGTATTTTTTGGCAAGCTGAGAGTTAACTAGACAAATTGGAATAACTGTTTATTCATCTAGTTATCCATGTTAATGAAATATTTATTCTAATTATCTTGACTTAACAAAGCCGGTATGATATTTTTTCACTACTCTTTCTATGCTAAGATTCATATTGAAAAAGTGATGGGTGCATTAAATTACTAATTGTAAGTGAACTTGTGAGTTCCTTAATATTTTGTTTTCTAGCTCGAGGGACGATCAAGGTTTAAACTTGAGGAAGTTAATGGTTGTGAAATTCAACCATTTTTCTCTATGTTTAAACCTCATATTCGTCAATTAATTGATAAAATATCGTTCTAGCCTTGTCATTAATAACTAATTATTTTTTTGACAGTTTTTAATGACTAATTATTGCATAGATGTTAAAATCCACTCTTTGATTTTTTCCCTTACAAAAATAGAACTTTTATGGCAAAATCTAGGTTAATTAATAAAAAATTATGAGTTACAAATTTCCCCAAGTCAAAGAGGACACGTAGGAGGCGTATATAGGCTTTAACGAGCATAAGTATAGACAGGCCCCGTCTGAATGTCATGCCTATACCAAGTGTCACCGCATTCGTCTTGTCAAACCTAGTAACTTTCCTGAAGGCATCTATATATAATTCAGATCAGAGCCGTCAGAAACCCTAACGCAATGCCAAAACATATCCCATCTGAAGTCATTCGCATCTGAGTATGGACAAAAGGGTTAGTCGTGAAATAGTTTGCGTGATGATTTATTTTTGGAATTTTTTTGCGCTTTGGGTTATTTTTGTCAAATTTTCCTAGCTGGGTTGCATGTTGCCTCCATTGTTGGAGAAGGCATAATCCTCCTGCATTATGGAGGTAGGGAAGAAATCACTACTAAGGATCTGATGGCTAGAAGGACGTACCAATTAAGCACCTTTGGTTTGAGCAATGCCAATGTCATTGAGAAGAAACCAGTATAAAATATTTTAGCTCTATCCATGCGTACTAATTTCACTAGGGGCTTTATTATAAACAGAGATTTAGCATTGATTTAGCACAAACATGAATACATGAACATCTTCAACGCAGCAGTACATGAGAAAACAGAAAGCTTGAGGGTGTGATGATCAATGATTTGTAAATTTATTTCATTAAGTGGATTGCATTGCATATGCAACGAAGAACCATGGGTTCATGCATTATTTCTTTTATGAGGATATGATAAATCCTAGACTAATATATATATCGATGCTCAAATTAAATTATATGGAGCGAGGCATAGGGTTTCATATGACAATTGGATAGCGGATGCAGACATTACTTGTTAGTTTGATTGGTGTCCTTGCAGCTCCATGTTTGAATGTTTATAGTTTTTTTTCCGAAAAATGTTAATGAAACTATTCGATAATTATAACAAAATAGTTTGTATTTTTCTAATTATTTCCTAGCAAACTAATATATTTATATATATCATAAAGGTCAAGGTTATATTCATGTCTAAGATCGTGTATTTGGCAACCAAAGGAGGTAAAAGGGAGGAACAATATATGCATAACATAAAAGTAATTACTTAATACTTTTGACATACTTAACATTATTATTCTTGCATTTATGAGGGACAACATGCTATTTCGACAAATTAATACTGCCTCTTGTTTATACTAATAGCCTCAACTTTATATAAATTCATATGTATCTAATTAAGTATTTAGTCAAGATGCATTCCTATCTAGACAAAGTTAAATCCATTACTATAAACATGAGGGAGTATATATGATGCCCTCGCAAATGCGAGGGCCACCATGCTAGTTACAATAAACAGCCAAAACGCAAGCTAAAATATACGAGGGCCACCATGAATTTATCACCGACCAATGAGAACGGGGAGATCTCTCGGTGCGGTCAATGCCACTAGTATTCTCACCATCAAAGAACTCCTTGATGCGTACTCAATATGTATCTCTTGATTGGTCGGCCCCAACCGTTGGATCCATGGCGATATTGCACCATGCCTTACATAGAAGTTGGTCTTCTTCAAGTGTGTAATTTGCCGCTCTTCCTTTCGGTGCATCCATCAAACCTTCACCGTCCTCGTCTAACTCCTCTTGTGTTTGAGGTTGTGGTGCACCATATTGAGACCAAAATTCTTGTGAATGTGTTGAACTAACATTCATATGTGTCATGAAAGCCTCGTCATCAACACTACATATATAGCAACATAATCACATGCCAAATTCAATTCATCTACATGGGACTTATGGTTGCAACCTTTTTATGCGACTTCCTTCTCGACATACGTAGAGTTACCTATGAAAAGTGTGGCAATTGTGCTCAACATAGTTGGCATTGCATCGACAGGAAGATTGTCGTACTGCTCCCTGCAAACTTTGGTGTTAGGATGGTATGTTCTCTATAATTTATAAATGTGCAATCTAACTATATGTCTAATGAACATTAAAACAAATTATTCTTTTTATGATTTTACTCAGCCAATCCCCCGTGGTGTATGATGTGCCTTCATGAATCATGTCCATATAAACATCGATGAACCTGCCGTATTTGATGTCACTTTGACACATCATCATCATCCCACCAGGACTTACGAGGTTACGATCACCAACGGCGCGATTCGTACATATTTTAATGGACCTGGTTGGACAAATCTCCTCAATCAATACAACATCATCCAAGATGGACGGGTGTTCAAATTTTCTCGCTCTCATCATTATCCCACGATCTACTTCACTTGCTTCCCCCCGAACATTCCGACGAGAGTTTGATGGACGCTAGCTACAGAATATGTAGCTATTATGATCTATTTCGATTGTAACATGCTATATCAACCAATGTTTTGGCCACTCATCTATTTATATATAGGTAAAATAAATATATGTATACATATATATATAAGTAATTGTGTGTATCCATAATGTATGCTGAAATCGGTGGATTATTTGCTATAATATATGAACCAATGTTCTGAATATATGCTGTAATCGGTGGATTATTTGTGGGTGCACGTTCATTCTGGTGTGCGGGAATACCGCCGACACGTTTGGTAGGCGCACCCTGACGCTAATAGGTGCTAACGTCGGCGCATAAGTACCGCACACTAGCGCTAGAGGCCCTTACCCCCAATGTGTTGGCAGCACGCCGGCCTATGATGTTACCACCAGCGTGAGTATCAACGACTTGTGCTCATGCACTAGCGGGAAGGCTATTGGGCTCATGTAACATCCCATCATTTAGGAACCAACGAAGGGTAGATTTAGGAATCTGTGATATTGCATGCATTCATATGTAAAAATGAGGGTAAATTTTTTGCCAAATAAAAACCTAAAGTGATCAAAGTTTCTTTCATGCTTTGAGATTAGGTATAGTCTTAGAGGATGATTGTTATATACTTTGATATGATCTTTGTGGATTAGTGTGTTTTGGGAAATGAAGTTTGAATTTGAATGTTGGATTCATAAAGTAAAAGGATTTATAATTAGGTTTGAGTATTTTGATTTAGTTAAAAGGTGATAATTAGTAGCTTAAACTTTAAATAAAATAAATAACATAATCAATAAAATGAATATTTATTCCATAATTTTATTCAATAAATAAGTTACAAAAATGTAACTTATGAAAATGTTCAACAATCTTTACAATAGAAATTAAATAAAAGAATAATATTTATATATTGAGTAATAGTACAATCTTTATTACAAAAGAATAAAATAAAATATTATAACAGAATAAAATAAAGATTACAAAAGAATAAAAGAAATATTACAAGTGACTGTTCTATATTATAGAAAAAAAACCTAAACTAAAGTCTTGATCTTCAAGTCTGGTACATGCAAAACACACACAAACTAAAAGAAATAATGTTAAGGTTAAAAATGTTTTACTCTCAGTGTTGACAGTGAGGTGCACTGTGCAGAGTTCATCATTGAGTAATCTTTAAAAGGGGCAAGTTTTACCAATATGAAAGAACTATCCACAAGGCGTGCAGCAGGCACACAGGCAGAACTGCATGGTGTGTGTGCTGTCAGCACAGCAGCAACATCTCAATCACACAAAACTGCTCAGCACATCCATGGGAAGCCACCCAACACCATTTCACTGCTTCATACACATCAAACATAGGAGCCAAACCAAGCCAAGCAAGATCACACAAATAACAACCTTGATCATCTCACCAAGATGGTGACATAAGGAGGGGGTAGATCAGGTGGATAGCAAGGACAAGATCAAGCCACCAGGACCAGGAGGTGGAGAGCTAGATCAAGGACAAGTCCAAGAACTGGAAATACCAGGAGGAGAACTAGATCAAGCTAGCCACAAGATCAACAACTTGCAACCTCAACAACAACCAAGTGTGGTGAGTAGAAAAGACCATCATATGATTTCTCTGTCTAAGATTAGACAAGCATTCATGAGTTGTCTCATACTCAAATTCTCAGAAAACACACCAAGTGGGGTGATTCCATCATTGAAGTTTTAACACTAAAAGCAATCAGAAAACTATAAATATCCAACTAGGATCTCAGGGCAACATCATTGATCCTAGCTATCAAGCTATATTTCAATTCAAGAATGAATATATCCAAGATCTAAACTTCTAGGCACATCTCTAAAACAGGAGTAGCACCTTAGAATTTAATCTTAAGGATCTATATAAGTTATCAAGCCTACAATCATTTTTCCCCAACTTTGATTTAAGAAGCAATAGCTGGTATCACTACCAGAACCAATCCATGAGAAACAACAAGATACGGGCCTAATACCTAAACCTCAGACCAACATCATGGGTTCTAGGGATGCAAGGAAAGAAGATTCCACTTATCTATAATGCCAAGCTAATCTTAAGCTTGAACAAAACCAAACCAAGTAATAGAATCTAATCTTGTGTGCCATACAAGGATGGTGTCACAAGAACAGTTTCTAAACTAAGCAGGTTAAACATTCAACTTTCACAGTTACACTCACAGCCACTATAAATCATTTTCCTGATACTAATCACAGGAATCATCTTCAAATAAATCCAAATACACATCATCACTATAAGAGATCAATTAATCTCAGCTATATATATATATGAATTCTTAAGCCAATAGTACTAATACAGTGACATCATCACACAAAAATCACTGTCATTTACCAAGCAATGCCAGTGGTGAGCTATCAAACCACTAGAATTACCAAGTAATGATTCTAGAGCAACCTTATCATCTGAACCTTACCAAAATTAGCCAATGGAACCCAACTGATAAGCCACTAGCATCATCAAAGCTAACCATCAGCAGTAATCCATAGCAAACCACCACTCAACATGCTTAGGGATCATCAATACATGATCCAAATCATCAGATATTCAATCAATAGAGGGATATGAATCCTAAGCAGAACACAAACCCTAATCAGGACATAACCACTATACAGGAGTAGCCGCTATCAATACATAGCATAGGGTGTCCTAGCACAGAGTGCACAAGGTGAAGAAGAAGAACTTACTGATGAATGTTGTTGTGCGCGAGAAGAGGAAGCAGAGGTCGACGACGAACACAACGACACGGGGAGCACCCCAAGGGGGCGCCGCGACCCACACGACGCCGAGGCGGCGACCACAACCATGCCTGGAGGCGAGGAGCACCACCACAGCACACGGCAACAGCGGCAGCGACAACGCCAGCGTCACCCCAAACCCTAGGGTTCGGGATGGAGCCGGTCTGGCCACAGGAGGGCTCCAGGTACAAATCGAATTGGATAGGAGGGTAGAGCGGGGTCGACAACCTCGTCCTGCACCACGACAGCGGCCAAGGATGTCCACGGCAGCGTGAATCGCCGGCGATGACATCGCTGACCACGGGGTCGGGGAGGAGAAGAAGAGAGGTGAGCTCGAGAGAGAGACATAGAGAGTTGGGCTGGTTGGGCCGGGAACCCTTCGGGGTTACGTTTTGACTCTGCCCTACTGGGCCACAAGGGCCCAATGAACCAACACAGGCAACCCATTTACATAAAGGCAATTTTTAATAAATAAGAAAAGACCAAAATTCCCCTAAAATAAAATAAATTTTAGAAAATAAAATAAAAGTCCAAAAATTATAAATAAAATATTTTGGATTCACAATAATGCAAACTATCCAAATAAGTTAAGAAATAAAATTTTAGACATATAAATTTTATTAAGAATTTGTACTATATTTATTCCTTTTGTAATTTTACAAAATTATTGAAAGATGATAAAAATAAATAAAAATCACTTTCATTATATATTAATATTGTAGTATTTTTAAAAAATACTAAACAAATATTTGATATCAAATTTTGGTATTTAATATTTAAAAGAATTATTAAATAAATAAAATGCAAATAAAATAAAAGAATGCAATATTCAATAAATATTAAAATTTAATATTTATAATTCCTTTATTATTAAAAGGAAAATTTTATAATAATGGGGGAAAATACAAACAAAGCTAAATGATGCATTACATTACTTTGCATAATCATTTTGCTTTTTTAAATATTGTCCTTACCGGGCAATAATGATGTTTTTGTAGACATAGAAACTCAAGGTCCAGTGCAAGCATCAGACTTCACTACCTTGCAATCACAAGGCAAGTTTATCACTTGATCATATCCTTTGAAGAGTCTTTATCAAAGTATTTGCCAATTGTGTGTTATCATATATATACTCCAAAGAAAGAAAATATTATTTTCACAAGTAAAGAAATCTTAGATATCATCCTAAGTGATGATCAATTAGGGACTTAATAACCCATGCCATCAGTGATTTTAGCGCTGTATATTACGCGTTAGCCATGAGATTTGGAATGGGACAGAGAAGTCAGATGTATCTTCTTTCTCTCGCATGTAGCCGGATGTGCAGGTCATGGATGTTATCCTCGTAGCATGCATATTAATTGGTAATTCGTAGAGGGTATGCAGCATATGGATGGGAACCCTCAATGTCCCACGATAGTTCTGGCATCTAACGGTTTGTACAAACCATTGCCGTAATTTAATATGTGGGCATGGTATACACCAAGGAGGCATGCGATGTCGCGAAGGGGGCAGTGATTGGCTTGGACTAACTACTGGGCCCCACATCATGTAATTGTGGACAGGAAAGTACGCCCGGTTGTGCTACGAATCCCAACATGTGCAACAAGGAGTTGATCTCTCATGGGTAAAGTAACCCACCTCTGCAGAGTGTAAGAATTGTAACTTGTTACTCCCTGTTTCAGGAAGGAGCTACGAACGCGGCAGGAAAGGAACTCCATGAAAGTTCTGGTCAAACTGTGAAGGCTGATGGTCATAGATTTTTATAATAAAATCCATCTTTGAAGAAAGATTTACAAAAACTATATAGTGCCAAGGACTTATAGTCCGAGGTGGTAGTTAGAGCATCAAACTTCCCACCTTGCATATAATGAACTTGTTGGGTAACCCTGTTACTCATCCTTTCTTTTGATCCCTTGATTAGACTCTGAGGATCTCGAAGATACGCCAATGTATGCAGACGAATACCAAGTAGAGGTGTACTACGAGGAGCCTGACCTGTCAGGAGATGTTGAAGGAGTGGATTACAAAATACGCTATGGTGTCGATGACAACAAGTCCAACTAAGTATCCTAGTTAGTAGTAACCAACGGAGCCGAGCAACATGAACTCTATAGAATAAGCTGTTGAGCTCAACTCCTAGTTGGAGTTGCTACTCTTAAATTCCGCTGAAAACACTTTATATTTTGGTTTGTAAGTTGAATCTTTTGAAATCTGGAACTTTTGATATCTATCTATTATATACTAAAAGCAATATAAGGGACTGTTTCGAGACACCACGTCGATCCACATCATCAAGATTATTTTTATCCATTGGATTTGATATTTACGGATAAGATTTAAGGAGAGAATAGGTAACTTTATAGACAGCGTCCGTAACACATACACGTAACGTTACCTTTTTGGTTTTATTCAGGAAACCACATCATCAAGATTATTTTTATCCATTGGATTTGATATTTACGGTTAAGATTTAAGGAGAGAATGTGTAACTTTATAGACAGAGTCCGTAACACATACAACGTTACCTTTTTGGTTTTATTCAGGAAACCACAACATCAAGATTATTTTTATCCATTGGATTTGATATTTACGGTTAAGATTTAAGGAGGGAATGCGTAACTTTATAGACCTGAGTCCGTAACACATACACGTAGCGTGACCTTTTTGGTTTTATTCAGGCAAACCAATTGAGATAGATATCCGCGGTTGATTTTCCAGGAAAAAAACTCAAGTCAGAATCCCGTAAGTAGACTGTAGACTATAGACAGAGTCCTATTCAGATATGTATAGGCAGTTTGGCACTACGGCTTAAATTACTTTTCTTTAAAGTTGAGAGTCCTATCAAGATACGTCCCGATGCGCTGCTGCTTAATTTTCTTTTTCTTTTCTTTTGAAGGAGTTGGGTGAGTCCTATGTAAATTGTCTGGCGGAATTTAGACCGGCATGTCCTAAAAATGTAGTCGCCAACATATCGTCCCTCTCGGTAATCCCAAATCTACAACCTCTGCCCTCAATTTCATCTGTTGCATTTCTACCAGCATACACAACCGAAATTAGTACTTCAAGTAAGATACCGACATCTACTTGATAAACACTATACGGTCTGACTGCTGGAAAGACTCTACTAGATAGTAGAAGCAATTAATATGTACACACAAATCTCTACTATCTAAAAATAATTTCACGGTTCCGTTTTCTGCCTTTGGCGCACTACGTCGTCCCTTCGTCGCGCTTCGCTCGTACACCTCCCTCGTCGGTTTTTTCGTCTACGGTTTTTTCTCACCGTGAGTTCCGCTCTGGTATTAACAACTATATGCCCACGATTTGGTTTGCGTTCCCTCACATATTAACTACCGGCCCACCTTCCTCTTGATTTGTACCTGAAATCACGCCCACAACCAGCTGCCGGCCAATAACATCTAGCGCCTCTACCTCTACCTCGACGCCCTTCCGCTCTCGGCCTTTCTAAGCGGTGCCACCCTCGATCCCGCCCTCACACCGCTCTCGCTAGATGGAGCTCCCGCATCTGCGTCGCCGCCAAACAACTGCAACGCACATAGGGTTGTGGCTGCCCTTTTCTTCGTCGCTGGTGCCATGGACAACTACGTGTCTATTTGCTCCCTTTCCTAGGACCTGCTTCTACTTCCTTTCCCTTCCGTGTCGGTGTGTGCATGAGCTATTTCCTTCTTCGGTTTCTTAATTGCTGCAGAACATGATGCATAAGAGATGCATGGAGTATTACAATCACCTATGCAAGTTTGCACACCTGGATTTTATATGCTGTTGCAGGTAGTTGATTCACACCTGCATCAGTGATTCACTTCAGCTCAGTTGTTGCAGGTTTGAGAATCTTATCCAAAATAGGGTTCAAATCACTTAGGGTGTGTTCGGTTCTAGAACGAGAGGGAACGGAACGGAGTGAGTCCGTTCCGAGAGCATGGGACGGTTCCGACCCTGTGTTTGGTTCGGAAAAGAACGAGGAACGGAATGGTCCCATATTGTGTTCGGTTGGAAGAATTGGGACCGGAACGGAATAGCTATAATGATGCTTAAAATTCTAATAATTTAAGCTTAAATTTAACAATTGTAATTAACGGTAGCAAATATTTATTTTTGTCTTAAACAACTTTGCTAAAAGTACCAAATCATAGAAATCTTTTTTTCAAAATCTTTGCAAAATATACTCAAATTAGAAGACAGCGTGTTTTTGCAAAATTTTGTCGCTAATCATCTCAGCTGATCATCATCACAGCCAAAAATCCCCGTTGATTCAGTAACTAATCATCTTAGCTGGATTAGTTCACGAATTAGCGAGCCGTTCCGCGCGGTCCGGCCGATTCGGTCGGACGACCTCGTTCCGCATATTAGAGGAATATTCCATTCCGAGGAACTACCTGGTTCCGTTCCTTTCTTCCAACCGAACGCACGAACGGACGCTAGACGCGGAACGGACCGGTTCCGTTCCACCGAATTCCAGAACCGAACACACCCTTATGCAAGTTTGCACACACGGATTTTATATGATATTGCTGGTAGTTGATTCACACATGGACAGTACGAAGACTCCTTGAATGTGTTCAGAAGGTACGCACTCTCCTCATATCTTCCCACTGAACGATGCTTTCATGTTAGATTTTAGCTTGCTAAATAATTCAGCAGCTGTTCTAGCCGGAGAGGGATGTCTCTACACTCCAGATTTAGTGGCCGGAATTAGTTGCTTTGCATATGCTAACGAGACCATTGGTTTTATTTAGAATGGATATGTACACGAGGTGTGTACAAGCTGCATTGGAATCCTTTGCTTTCTGCCTGTGATTTCAATATTCCTGATTGTGGTTACTTCAATACTCCTAATAGTGGTTATTACCAAATATTGCGGCTGTTACATGGTATGTTACCTCTCTTTCTTCTAGAGGTTCATAGTATGTGACTAAAATATGCACAGGTGTGTAGCGTACTCTTATAGTTAAGTGTAAGCTAAATAGATAAACAGGTGGTGTGCTATCAGTGGCTTTGAGGATTGTGACTAGAACACAATTACTGGTTCTAGCAACTATATATTGTTGACCATCATTTATCCTTTCTCTTTGGCACCTTCGACCTAAGAATTCCTGTGATATCTTAAGACTACTTTTCATGTACATCTTCCATGATAAGTCAGTGAGAAAGAACCACTAATCATATTAGTCTTCATCATTTCGTTTGAGTAGAACAAAGTTCTTACCATATCAATCTATATATGCTCTGTTTATATGGCACAACATTTCCTGCAGGGCATATCATTAGACTGAGCTTCTTAGCAGATTTTCGGTTGAACTGATTGCGGTCTTTTGAATGCAACCACTCTATATCTGGGCCTTCCAAAGGTACCTACACTCATCTTATTTTCTTGGTTATTTTCATATGCCACTTTTTCAGTGCTCTTACATTCTTTGAAGGACCTGTGCCACTGCAGTTAGTGTAGATATGTCGAGCTGATAATTAGAAGAGTCAGTGTAGATATGTCCAGCTGATAATTGAAAGAGTTTGTGTAGATACGTCCTACTGATGTTAGAAGAAGCTTCTATCGGTAATTCCACGCTAGATTCGCTTTCTTTCGATATCTTCGCCAAATGGCCCAACATCTTGGTATGTAGTGGTTTGGCAAATTTAATCCCCAAAATAGGTTTATGCATTATTTTATCTATCCCTATAAGGTGCCAATGAAAACCCAGTCTGACTTACTAGGGAGGATTAAACTATGTACACAAATGAGGCGATTTCATATTTTTTCTGAAATTCAGGTACAACCAAAAATAACAAGGACATGTACTTTGTTTAGCTTTTCATAATTATGAAATTCAGGTATTGAAATAAGGACATGTACTTCCTCAACAACCTGTTGGTCCAAAATATCTCCTGCAGTCGAGAAAATTACAAAAAACCACCACACTTCGGGTCACTATAACAGAAAACCACCACAATTCAGATTCATGACAAAAAAACCACCAGAATTGGGGTACAATTTCTGTTATAGTGGTGTTTTTTTGCCCCAATTGTGGTGGTTTTTACCCCAATTGTGGTGGTTTTTTGTCACGAATCTGAATTGTGGTGGTTTTCTGTTATAGTGACCCCAATTATGGTGGTTTTTTATAATTTTCTCCCTGCAGTCAGACTGTCAAAAGGTTAAAAGGAGACGTTGTTGAAGTGCTATCTGAAATCTATATTTTAAGATTTACAATAACATTTGGAAGGGCAATCAGATTAAAACTTTTTGTGTGCCAGATGACACTATAACAATTACGGTACTGTTATTTCAGGAGAAGAAATTATGTTTCGCTTCTATGAAATCTGGGTATGTTCCGACAGAGGTCCTTGAAGTGGACGTTCTAAAGTTGTACTGTTGGACATGAGCTTGCAGTTCATTCTGTCATATCACTATTTAGGAAAGATCCAGTACTACCAATGAGAGTTGTCTCCATCGTCAGGTTTTTTTCTAAGGAAGAACTATGTGAGGTGATGCAAAGTTTAGGAGGCAATGAACATATCCAGAACTGGAGTCACCTTAGCTGTTTGGCCAGATAAATTTCCGACTTTGCGGTTTCACACGCATATCTCTATGAGTTTTCTAATGACAGTTGGAAAAGTTAATCATGTTTTTTGCTTTGTATATTTCTCCCGCATGACTATACCATGCGTATGCAGAAGGCAAATTGTGGAACACTGTCGTGTCGTGGTTTGTTGTCACTGCTCTATATGTTTTGCCTGGTTGATGGCCTTGGCAACACTTAGTGAATTTCTCTTCTTGCTTACAATTACAAATAACAGTAACGTGGCATGATATGGTGGCCTATGATACAAAACTAGAGGAAGAAATTACTTGATTAATCGATTCATTGTAGATTAAGATGGACGCCGGATTTCCACATTACTCACCTCCTGAGTGCAGGCACGCCAAGTTCTATAGGAACATTGCCGCTGATGGCAGAGTCTATGCATGGGTGTGCATGAGGATGACGGCAATTACAGATTGGCTTTGGTTTGTATGACACAGAAAGCAACTTATGATGCCTAATTAAACTAAATTGCTGGTCTTCCGTAATACCATTCTAGAGGATTTGGCCTTTTAGCCATCAAGTGTCCCTCGTCACTGATTCTTCTTTATTTGCTAGCTTCTCATTGAAGTTGATCACGGAAACTAACACCATGACAACATATCTCCAATTATTTTCATTGACCTGGGTTTTATTCTTTGAACCATCTCCAGAAACATACCTTAGTACTGCTTTGCATCCTAGAAAAGTAAATACATGGCTCTTTTATAATTGATTTGCATCCTCTTAAATAATTATTTTTATCTACCATTAGAATTTGGATTCCGCATTAAATAATGTACTTCCTCTGTTTCAAATTATAAGACGTTTTGGTGGGCTAAAATAGCCTACCAAAACATCTTATGGTTTGTAACAGATGTAGTAGTATTTACTTGATGCATATGTCTATAGGTTGTTGTAGTGGACGATTATATAGTTTCTGAAACAGATGAAAATCTCCATTTTAAACTGACGAAAACATGGACATGGATGATCTTAAACTGATACAAGTTATATTTCTTCAAATCTCTTATGTTTTACACATGTATTTTGTTGATGTTACGCACGGGCATTTTACTAGTAGCAGTACAAAAGAACTAATAGATCACCATATAACTAACTACGGTAAATGACTTTTAAATACACCCCGTTGAGTCTACATAATTTGATGTTACGATATAAAAGACTAAGATATAAACTAGCGCCATAAACTGAAGTGCTTACAACCCGAGAGAGAATTTGCTGATCATGGGATCCGATGAGCCCGGTTTTTGAAATTTTATAAAATGGTAGTTTAAATTTCCAGATAATCCAAAAAATCCACGCATGTGCCATGTATATTTGTGCAAAGTTTCAGTTTAAAAGTTATATTTTATGGCTGTACAAAGTAATTAAAGATCTCTATTTTGTCCTAAAATTTGTCTTTTTTATGTACCGTAAAATACAACGCTTTTAATGGAACTTCTGAGATTCATATTGTACGTGTAAATGTAGTTGTATCTTTTTTTCAGTATTTTTTGTCCCTAGAAACAATGTTTTAAATTTTTTAGAAAGGCGAGAGGATCTACGTTCATGTAGCAATTTTTTTACAATTCAATATTCCTACATAAGCGAACAAAGAATGAAATCATGAAGGTTTATCTACCATTGATTGTCTGATAAAGACTAAATAAAAATTTAACATGTCCTATATAACCAAATAGAAATACTCGACATGACTTGAGCATATAATTAGCATACATGCAATATTGGTATATAATCACCATATGCTTAAGGACTGCAAGCTAGGCGAGACCCAAGAAGGTGTTTGTGCCAGGCTAAATATAAAGTTTATGAAACATATTTTTACACAATGCCAGTTTCATGTCCCCACAACTTGACTTTATGAGATAAAAATATAAAGTTACACATTAGGTCTTGAAAAAACATCCTTACAAATTTCAACATTTTACAGAACGGAAAAATAACATTTATTGTCTAGGTATAGTGAGAATCAATATAACATATTTAACATTTTCTATATATTTGAAATAGTCTGGCATAACTTTTGCATAACTAGCATACGGATGATATATTATCACCATATGCTTAGGGGCCAAAAGCTAGGTGAGGCCCATGAAGGTGGAAATACAACTTCCCAAAGTATGTGCGGTGATAACTCAAATCTTATTCTTTGAACAAATAGCTAAACATTAACAAGTTAATCTAATCTAAGAAAAACAAAGCATTCGGCCACCGGTAGATCTTCCTAAGTGAACTAATTAAGCGGGGGTAAAAGCAAGTAGATTATCATGTTTTAATTAAAATCTATACTTCTTACTTCAAAACAAAATCAACGGGAAAAAATAGACACTAAATAATCTCACAAATAAAATGATACATGGTGAACCATACATTGAATAACACATATGATCGATAATATTGAGGAAAGCGTAAATGAGAGGAATCAAGATCTTGAAAATGCAACAATAAAATCGCAATTTTTTCTATATCTCAAAGAGAATAAAATGATAAAAATATTCACACATTGTACTATATATGTTTCTAACCTTGATTTTACAATTGAAAATACTTTTCATCTTATGTGCATACAATGCCATATTTACTGTATACTAAAAGCACACATGATTGACTAGAACTAATATAATAACAACCAAAAACTGCAAAATCCAGTAATACATAACGATAAGCCCTCACAACTGAAACATTTTCATATTTGTATGTATCTGTTGCAGCATACTATTTGACTTGACTTGAGTGAAATATCTTAATAACATACATATCTGACGGTATATCTAACATAGTGTACCATAATAGGATTTTGAGGGATAGTGGACCATAACTAGCATGTTCTATAACTGTACCTGAACATTACTTCGACATTATTTTTGTGAATCCTCATTGCTAATTTTGTACAATGATATATAAATTATATTAGGTGCACAAAATGATACTAATGACCAATGGTCGGAATTTCGACATCGAGCACCGGTCTAATGAGATATAGAAAATACAGTAAGCTCAGAATCTAACCTTTAGTTCTATGTATCACTGGTACCACATAAATATGTTCATATCTAACAAATAGCAAGTACAACATTTGCGCACTGACATGTGCACATGACGATCATTCACACACGTACGTTCACATAACATTTACTGAAGGATGGTGTCGCGAAGCATAGAGATTGACAAGGTCACAAGACATTCCTCATAATATTTAGGAATGTAAAATCCAAGTGAAAGAATATTTTGTGATAATGCGAGAAACATGACATCAAACCTACTACGGTTTGATCTCCGGTGGGGCAAGAGTACACTAACCTTTTTAACCATCCTACCAAAAGTTATTTATCATGGTCGGTAAAATGGTGTTATTTGAGTGATATAAAATCGATACCGGCCACAACTTAAATATGTTAGTTTCATGAGTTTTTGTTTATCACACCATTTATGATGGCTATAAAACTATATATACTATATACTACTGGGATAGTAACATAAGTATAAAGAAAGATATGTCCGAATGCATTTTCAACAAACTAAAGGCGATGCCCTCGCATTTGCGAGGGCCACCATGCTAGTTCGTTCTCTAACAGTAGTAAATTGGGTTGCAAGATCCCAATTGTTCTCCCCACATCTTTCCTAGTTTCCGCTTGTGCATTATGGAAGTTAAGTTGTTTCTTACGTTTTGGTTTGACAATTGGCTTCACAAATATAGACCATCTTGGATAGATCCCATCATCAAGGTAGTAGCCCATTTTGCAGGTCTTTCCGTTTGCTTGAAACTCAACAGGTGTTGTGTCACCATTGGCTAACTTGATGAATAGCGATGACAGATTAAGCACGTTGATATCGTTGCAAGAACCTGGATTCCAAAAAAGCATGTCAAATTCAAGTCTCATGATCAGTCACGGCCTCTAGAATAATAGTGGAGCGCTTCTTGTGGCCTCTAAAATGTTTATGCCATGTTGCAGGACAGCTCTTCTAGCTCCAATGCATGCACTTGATTGAGCCAAGCATATGTGGAAACCCTCGACCCTTGTTGTACTCCAATAGCCTAGCAGTGTCTTGAGCATTGGGTGCTCTCAAGTACTCTTCACCGAACACTTGCACCATCGCTACTACAAAGCGTTTGACACACTTGATGGCTTGACTCTCACCCATTGTCAAGTGGTCATCAACTAGATTTGTCGGAATACAGTATGCTGTCATACGCAAAGCAGCGGTCGCCTTGTGTTAAGTGTTATGCCCAAGTTCGTCGAGGCATTCCTTATTTGCTTGAAGAAACGATCATGCTTCATCACGCTCTCGCCAATATGCTTGAACAAGTTGATTCCCATCTGAAACCGGTGACGAAAATATTTTCCAAGAAAAATTGGATGCTCCGCAAAGTAGCTTCACATCAACTTGTTGTGGCATTCAATTCTCTCCTTCCTCAACTTGTGGTGACCGATAACGAAACCGCCGCGCTTCAGCCTCTTTGTCTCGTCCATTGCTACAAGCATAACAATATCTTCCTCCTTGGAATGTCCCAATCCTCATCGCAAGAGGACAAATCATACTTGTCCCGTAAACTCATCTACAAACAATATGCTATGTTGGAAACCATAGGTTGCAAATTGAAATATATAGAACTAAAAAAGAATTCAAGTTTTGTTCATACCTTTCTTCAAGCACCTATTGTGCAACAACCGCTCGTCAGCCGATAGCGCTCGTTGGCCTGGTTGTGGCGAACGGCCTGCAGATAGCGGGTAGGAGGCCCTACAGCGGTCGCATGAAGCAAATCGTTGGCCCGAGACAACTGTGGGAGATCGACGACGACGGGCTGTCGGGACTAGGTCAGCAGGACTCGCGGGAATCCTCCGGCCATGGGAGGCTACGATGCAACAACGCGCGGGGGTGGGGGTGGGGGGGGAGGGGTGGCGGTGGGGAATCGTAGTGGATCAGCGGCGCGCGGTGGCAGTCCGAGAAATGGTGGCGCGCGACACCGCAGGGGTGGGTTGGGGGCGGGGATTTCAGCTCGGCAGTGGTGCGTGCGCGGCCTAAAGTTCTACGACGTGTCCGCTCGTGTGCCTGCCGCAATTACGTAGTGCGAGGCCAGGCTTTTTACGGCGTCCCCAAAAAAAATTTAGGGCACCCGACATCTGCTGGAGAGAAAGTTTGCGTGCCGGCACCGTAAAAAGCCGTTTTTTTAGTCGCGCGCCGTTTTACGGCAGCTGGGAAAAGATGCTCCGTGAGTACCTAATTTGAAATGGCTCTTAAACAAAAAAAAAGGGCAGCTACGGTCATCTTGCGCATTTGCAACCGCTACATGTGTCCTCCAGTAGTAGGAGAAAAACTGCATACCTCACGCGTGTGAAGTGATGTCAAACTTGACAATCAATCCGATTGTGTCGTAGTTAAACCTTTCTCGATCGGTGGAAGGACCCTCCATGTCATTGATGAGCGTGTCGTGTGAACGTTGCGGTGGAAGACGAAACAACAACGCTAGCGATCGAGCCTGTCCATCTCCCGCTACCCTGTCGCTATATATTCGTCGTTCCGCCGGCTCCTTGCAGTTCCCAGTTCTTCCCTACCAACTTGCAGTCGCGTGCCGGAATAGACACCACAACTCCAGATGGACAAGACCGTCACCAAGACGGTGGTCAAGGCGGAGCCGCAGCAGCATCACCATGGGAGCACCTCGGCCGCCGCCGAGTTGATCGCCGTCGGCGGCGATCCGGAGTCTCTCAGCTGCCCAAAATGTCTTCACCGCCTCAAACCTCCAGTCTTCCAGGTACAACATATCTACTAGTACCTTGTACTGACGTATTTTACTTTGCAAGATGATGAGTTTCAGTATCACTTATTTGAATCTGTTACCCGCTGGCAGTGTGCAGCTGGGCATCTTCTCTGTACCACCTGCCGCGACGAGCTCCCGGAGAAGAACAAGTGCGCGTCGTGCTTCTTCACAACGGCCACGGGGTACACCCGCTGCTTCATCCCCACGGGGTACACCCGCTGCCACGGCGTCGAGCGCATCCTGCAATCGATCCGTGTAGTTTGCCCCGACGCCATCAGAGGCACTGTCTGCAACGAGAAGGAGGAGCGCAAGAAGGTATGTCCCAGCAAAGCCGGCAATGAGCAGAGACAAGGACCGCCCGTGAAGCTGGGCCCCTGCCGCGGCGACGGCGGGGGCAGCTGGAAAGTGGACGTGCGCGGCATTAGCCGTATTGTCAAGGTGCGCGTCCGCCACGCCGCCGCGGTCGACGCCATCGCGGTGATGTACGAGCGGGACGGCCGGAAGGAGTGGACCAAGCGGTGGGGTGGATCTGGAGGAAAGCGCTCCGAGGTAAATATGCTCTCATCGCAATGTTTTTTTGTGGAGTAAACCAGAAGGGCAGACGGTGACGATGATTCATCGATTTTTGTCAGATCTGTTTGCAGCCGGAGGAGTACATCACCTGCGTGAAAGGACACATCGGCTATTACAATGACTGGTTCGTAGTGAGATCGCTCACGTTCGTCACCAACCTGCGCACTTTCGGCCGATACGGAGAGGCGGAAGGCGCGCCGTTTCAGCTGCCTGCAGCCGGCGGTAGGATCGTCGGATTCCACGGCCGCTCCGGCAGCCTCCTTGATGCTCTTGGCACATACGTCAGGATGGACGTCTAGCCATTCACTCTCCAAAGTCGTTGATCTTATTGAAGCAGATGTTGACGTGCTTTTGGTCACCGAACATATATAGTACTATGAGCGTCACTGTTAGATTGGACAATCTATCTATTTCCATTCCAGCATGCAACAAGTTACCAGACATATGGTTCTCGTGTTGGCGATTTGATAACCGAAGTTTATTTTCTGCAAATTAAGTAACCAACTTAAAGGTAAATTTGGCAGCCTCCTACTCACGACACTATTTCTCGTCGATGCAACTTAAGCTACAACCAAATTGACTTATGCAACAAAATTGTAAGACGGTTAGAACGAATAGTAAGACAAAAGCAACAGAACACTGGATCACAATATCTATTTTTTTTGTTATTGTTTTAGCTAGAACATTAAATATCTATGCAATGAAATTGCCAATGCACTGAATTATCGAATTGTTTGTCATCTAAGGCAAGAGGGCCATGAACCGTGTCTAGCCGTGTTCCCCAAGGACGTGTTCTATCCGACGTGTCCCAATAGCTTGTCTGGCGAGCCCAGTCCACCCCAACCTACTAGGATCCATCTTGGCGTATAGGACAAAACGAGCTAATAGATTCTTGGCTGGCACGTCGAGATCATCCCCTTGCCGGCGGCGGATTCTCTGGATGGGTTGGGATTTTGCTCGACACGGCCTATCCTACTGCGTCGGCGGGCGACTCCGATGTCATCTATGGCTACAGATCTCCTAGCTAGTTACGGGACTACTGCCAGGGAGAAATCTGTTGGCTGGATTCTTGTCGTCAAGGATGATGCGATGATGCCTGTGGGCGCCGCTAACCTTCTTGGAGGGCATCGTCATGGTGGATGTTCTACCGGGCTTCGAGGGAAACCTCATGCTAGTCTGGACAGTGGCTACACACAGCATCGTTTTCCTCCTTGGAGGCACTGTTTTGGAGCTCATATCGTCGGGGGACCTTGAAGGAACGAAGGCTTTGGGCCACCCCGTAGGCTACAAGAAGGGTCATTTGCTTAGGTGGAACTCAGATTGGGTCTCCCGGATCAGACGATGACAGCATGCCCCATGTGGGCATCCTTTTTGTAGCTGATGCCTGCTAGAGCGGCTCCGAGACGGAGCGGTATGCATCTACCTCGTCGTCAATGTCGAGGTGACGTGGCTCAGCGAATTCTCTGTATCAGATAGCGCGCAAGGTGGAGGCGTTGTCTGGCATCATGGTGGTGTTGACGGCAGGCCTTGCAATGTCTTTGCTTTGATTTCGCATGAAGATGGGCTTGCGGAAGACTGCCGTGGCGATGACTTTTGGAGTTGATGGACCGGTTGTGCCACTTGCTCGCCATTGGGTGACTTGTCAAGACCTTTGCTTTTTAGATGATGTGCCTTTGTCTGATGTCTGGGTACTGACCATGTTCATGGAGACCTCCTTCGTCAATGTTATAGGATTAGAGAGTTGTCTCTAGGTTGATGGCTTCTGTCTGATCTTTGTAATTTTTGTTATAAGAAACGCTGAATAATCTATTATATACTAAAAGCAATATAAAGGTGTTTTTCGACACACCATGTTAATCCACATCACCTGAATTGATATAAACTATTAGATCTAAAATGTATGGTTAGGATTTAATCGGAATTGTACATTGCGTAACATCTTAAATGTGACAGACTGGTCATGTTACTTAATTCATGAATTCTTGTTAAATCTATTATATACTAAAAGCAATATAAAGATGTTTTTCGACACACCACGTTAATCCACATCTTCTGAATTGATATAAACTATTAGATCTAAAATGTATGGTTAGGATTTAATCGAAGATGTACATTACATAACATCTTAAACGTGACAGACTGGCCATGTTACTTAATTCGTGAATTCGTGTTAAAATAGAAAAACCCAATTGCTAGAAAGTGCTCGGTGGCCCGATAGTTACAGCGAGCCATCGATTTACCACCGTTGGATCTTCATCCTAACACCCTCATTTCGGACATTTTTTACCTGGGGGCCCCACCTGCGTGCGGCGTTGTCGGCATGCCAAAGCCATTGCTCATTTGCTCGCGCTCGTCTTCCTCGTTCCCCTCTCGTCTTCCTCTCCCCTGAAATCGACGGAGGATCCGCAGGCGGCAGCACCATTTCCAGGTGCTGACCACCGGAGAGGGGGACGCGCTTGACTATTGTCTTGATTGCGTCGTCGGAGATTTCCCGTCGCGCGAGGAGCGGGAGATCGGTGGCGGTGGGTAAGGTGGCCGAGTAGATTGGTGGAGATTCCGCCAGCGGCGAGTAGATCGGTGGTGCTGACCGGTTGAGAGGGTGACGCGACGAGGGAGGCCCAGCAAGGCCGTCGTAGAACTACCCGGCGCGAGAAGCGGGAGATCAGCGTCTGTTTGGCGAGGTGGCGGAGGAGATTGGCGACGGAGAGTGCTCCGACGACGGATTTCTTCTCAATCCAACCCCGCAGAGCTCTCGTGTTTGGTGAGTTCGTACAACTGAAATCCATCGAATCCTAGCATATGTAGGCTTCTGCTGGTGTTTTTTGCTGCGGATTTACATCTTAGGAACTAGGATACTTCTATTTAATCGGTGAATTTCTTAGGTTTTCTATAGTATATGAAATCCCTATCTCGATTTGGCATGTGCATCTTAGGAGCGATTTTTGTAGTTGCTTACTGTGAAATATGCGGGAGTTTCTTACTGTGTAATATGTTGTTGATTTACTGGTCAAATTTGTTCATGTGCATGTCACTGTAACACAGTGAATTCATGTGTTTGTGACTTGATTAGTTTGCCCATGTGCATGTCATTGTAACACTGTTGATTTGCTGGTGAAATCTATCCATGTGCTTGTCCTGATGTCACTTAGTTTGTGTGCTTGATGTTACTTAGTTTGTGACCTGATTATGTAAAGAAATTATCTAAGTTGTTTTACTGTGGTCATTAAGTTCACTATCTTTTATAGTTAGTTGTGTTTTATAGGTGTTTTCATTTGGTCTGTCATTAAGTTGGTTTACATAGCTGTTTTTCTTGCGTAAATGTAACTAAATGTTAGCCTAAATGCAACTAAGCAAACATGCATAAGCAACTTGGTTATTACTGTTAGACATTTTATTCATGTTCTTATTAAGTAGAGTGAGAAACTAATTGCGCAAGCTCAGTCAACTTAGGTATAGTCAGTAGAAACTATTTGCTGCAGCAAACACAACTTATGAATGGGATGTTGCTTTAGGACTAACTTCATATAGCTATCTAAGTTTATGGCTATATAAGTTCATATAGCTATCTAATTGCCTCCACCATCTTAACTCCCTTTTTTAACATCATTATCAGTAAAAAAAGGAGGAGGGATGACTAATCATTTCCCGCGGCTGCAACTACCAACTGTACCAGTAGATGGACGTGCATCAACTGGAGCACAACAACGCGGGGGGGGGGGGGGGTATAACATCCTAGTGTTATCATTTATTCCATGTTCTTTTATTAGCTTGTCTCATTTTTTTTGTTTTTGTAGCACTGAGAACTTGTGTTTTTCATTTTCCGCAGACAGCAGGCATGGTTACTAACACTGGAAATCCTGGTAAAAGGACTGCCCCGAATGTTGCACCCAATTCAAATTGTAGGGTTTCGTAGCATGGAAAACAAATATTTTCTACCGCATACAAACAAACAAGCCAAGATCTATCTACTAGATTGTAGCAACGAGTCGATAGAATAACTCACCCTCGAAGATTCCAAAGTGTTTAACGAGAGCGGATTCTCGTGGGTGATGTAGTCGTACTCTTCCCGATCTCAAGATCGCGTAGACGATCCTTCCGGCGCTGCGTTCCGGCAGCGCCTCGATCTCACACGTTCGGTACTCGACGAAGACCTTGTTCCAGCAGGCAGCGGAGGTTGTAGCACTCTCCTCGCGATTCCGGTAGCACAACGGCGTGGTACCGGAAGTAGAGGGGAGATCTCGCAGATCTTATTAACACTACTAGAGAAAAGCCTATCCGAGGCGCACCAAAAAGCCTATCCGAGGCGCATATCACATGTGCCTCTAGCTTCAAGCTTCGGGTATTTCTTATGCCTATCCGAGGCGCACCAAAAAGCCTATCAGAGGCGCATATTGATATGCGCCTCGCATATGTGAAGTATAGGAGGCGCATATCATATGCGCCTCGCATATGTTTCAGAATGCGCCTCGGATATTTATAGTATATGCGCCTCCTATAGTATCCTATATGCGCCTCCGGTAATATTTTCGAAATTCAAGTTTTACAGACCACTATAAATAATAATATACAGATATTCAAATATACAATATAGTCCACAGAATTTTTCAGAAACTTGCAATTTGCCAAAGCATAATAGAACCAACATGAATACAATACATTACACATCAATCATGACATACAAGTTCATACATCAAGTGTTTGTGCCACAAGTTCACACCTCCGAGTACAAGTTCACAATCACATTACACCTTCGAGTACAAGTTCACAATTCACATTACAACTCCAACGACGTAGCTCTACCTAGATGAAGTAGAACACATAACCTACAATGAAGAGCAACAAGGTGGTGATCACGAGGAAGTTCCTCCACTTCTTCCTTCCATGCCTCCTCCACTTCTCTTCCGCCACCTCTCTACTCTCATAGCCTTGGTAGCTGTTGCCCGAGAAGTTGTTCACTTGCTTCTGGCAGTCTTTCCACTCCTCGTACACACCTGGAACCCGACCGACGTACACGACATAACACCTCGGCATCTCCTACACATAATAAAGATGATATTACTTATGTCAGTGGAAAGCAATAGCTAGCAGTTCACAAAGATAGAATCATGCATATATATATATGGGTGCAACAAAATGTAAGAAATCACGTTCTAATCATCGGCATTTCGAAGGAAGACCAAAAAAAAGCAAACCAAGAATGACATGGATTAGTGCCTCATACTTAGATTGGGCATGGAAATAACAATGCTCGCTATTTGATCTTGTGCGGCAAGTAGAGTATATGCCCAAATTACTAGTCTACTTGGCACACAAGATCGAACAACGGCATAGTCATACACGTGACACCACAACACGTTCTAATCATCGGCATTTCGAAGAAAGACAAAGAAAGCAAACCATGGCTAACAAACAATTTGCCAACATCAGAGTATAGAGAAGCGGAAAATCCATGGCTAACATACTTCTTACGACGCATCGAGGGTAAGAAACACAAGTAAAACTCTCCAATTCATGCACTTAAGCAGCCTGCAGAGGATACTGAACAAGTAGAATCTTCTTCAGATTTTCTTGAGCGCCACTAGACATTAAAATTAGCAAATATTTGCCATCATCGTAGAGTAGCAACATGGAACATCACCAAGCAATAGCCAACTGCATAGCTAAAATACTTCTTATGAAGCATCGTGGATAAGAAACACAAGTGCAACTCTCCAAATTCATGCACTTAAGCTACAAGTAGAATCTTCTTCAGATTTTCGTGAGCGCCACTAGACATTAAAAATACCAAACAATTTGCCATCATCATAGAGTAGCACCATGGAACATCACGCAGAGCAATAACCAACAGTACAGCTAAAATACTTCTTATGAAGCATTGTGGACAAGAAACACAGGTGCAACTCTCCAATTCGTGCACTTTTAAGCTGCTAGCGAAGGAAATTGGGCGAGTAGAATCTTTTCAGATCGCTCGAGCGCCACTAGTAGGACATTAATATCAGCAAACAATTTCTTGCCAGCATCATCATAGGGTACTGATAAAAAGTAATTAAACATGGCAACGAGGACATGGCCTCAAATTGTATACAGGAATAAAAATTAACGCGTCTATCACATGGCACACGACGACATGTAGCAGCAACAGCAGCAGCTCTATCGTAGAGCGGCAGGCAGCAGCAGCAGCTGTAGCAGACTTAAAACTAGTAGCAGGCAGAACACACAGCAGTTTGATTGATCGAAGTATCAGACCGACCATATCAGATCGGATTTTGAGGTGGGGGTGTGTTGGATGGCGAGGAGATTTACCCCGTCTTCTTGAGGCTGCCGCGGATGCCCGGCTTGACCTTGGAGCTGGAGGCGGCAGCCTCAGGCGCGGAGGAGGCGGCGGCGGTGGAGCCGTGGAGGTTGTTGATCTTCTCCGGGTCGAAGGGCACCTTGGGGTGGCGCGCCTCGTGGTGGATCTGCATGGACTTGACGTCGGGCGCGGTGACCTTGCAGAGCGGGCACTCCATCTTGGCGTGGCCGCCCTTCTCCTGCCCGAGCCGGTCCTTCTGCCCCGCCTTGCCCCGGGTGGTTGGTCAACGCCTCGTCGATCTTCGCCGCGATCTCGCCGCCCGTGTGCTTCTTGACCGCCTTCCCGTCATCTCCGACGACCTCGCGTCCCCTCACTCGCTTTCCGCTGCCGCCACCGCCCGCGACCGCCTCCTAACCCTATTTGTGTTTGTCCTCTTTCCGTTTGGTGGTGGGACGGGGGGGGGAGACTATGGTGCGGAGGGGTAGGCAAGGGGGATGGACGCCCACACAGAATATGCGAGGCGCATATGGCCAGAATGCGCCTCGCATATTATCAAATATAGGAGGCGCATATAGCCATATGCGCCTCGCATATTCGTGCACCTACCAACACGCGGGCCCACACAGAATATGCGAGGCGCATTCTGTCCATATGCGCCTCGCTTAAATGATATATAGGAGGCGCATATGACTAGAATGCGCCTCGCATAATATGGTGCTGCTAGATTCTATCCGTACAGGAATTATAGGAGGCGCATTCTTATCATATGCGCCTCGCCTATTTTTATACTAGAGGCGCATATCGCAAAGTGCGCCTCGCCTATTTTTATAGGAGGCGCATATGCTAAATGTGCCTCGCATAATCATGTCTCCTATAGCCTTTTCTCTAGTAGTGTAAGTAGAGTATGGTGGAGTATGAGAGAGTCCCTCGACGATCTAGGGTTTAGACACGCCGAGGAGGGGGCTAGGCCGGCGGCTAGGGTTGCTAGGCGGCGGCGGCAGCAGGTGGCGGCGCCGGCGGCTTAGGGTTTGGAGGAGAGGATCTTGTGTGTCTAGGAGGGGAGCCCTGCCCCTCCTTTTATAGGTGGAGGGGCCGGCCGGCCAAGGGGAGGGGAGTCCCTCCCCAACTCAGCTTGGAGGTGGGCCGGCGGTGGAGGAGGGACTCCTCCCCAACTCGGTTTCCTCCTTCCCCACTTCCCAAAAATAGCCGTTTGACTTTCAAACTAGCCGTTTGACTTTTCAAACTAGGATTTGAATAAACCCTCTATTTTGTTCAGCGATGACACCGAGTACATGATGCAATCATACCAACTTTATATAACACATTCATGTACCCTTCCCCTCCGGAGTGCCGGACATTCTGGAACCTTCTAGAACATTCCCGATGAAAACACCGGAACCATTCTCCAACTCCGAAACAGGACTTTCCTTATATGAATCTTATTCTCCGGACCATTCCGGATCTCCTCGTGATATCCCGAATCCCATTCGAGACTCCAAAAAACATTCAGACTCTTTCTCATTATTCTATAACTACTCAAACAATGTTGAATCCTTAAGTGTGTCTCCCTACGGTTCGTGAATTATGCGGATATGATCGAGACACTTGTCCGATCAATAACCAATAGAGGAATCTGGAAATTCATATGGCTCCCACATATTTCTACGATTAATTTGCGATCGAATGAACCACTTACATACGATACCAATTTCCCTTTGTCTCACGATAGCTTACTTATCCGAGGTTATGATCGTCGGTATCTCTGCATACCTAGTTCAACCTTGTTACCGATAAGTACTCTTTTCTCGTTCCCGTGATATGTGATACCTTGTGAGACAGTCACATGATTGCAAGCTAATTGGATGACATTTCACCGAGAGGGCCCAAAGTATATCTATCCGTCATATGGATGGACAAATCCCACTCTTGATCCATGTGTTTCAACCAATACTTTCCGAACACTCAATGCCACCTTTATAGCCACCCAGTTACGGTGTGGTGTTTGATGCCATCAAAGCATCCATCCGGTAAAGGTGATATGCATGATCTCATGGTCGAAGGAATTAGGTTACTATGTATCAGAAAGCATATAGCAATTGAACTATTAAAATGACTTGATCTTTATGCTACGCTTATCTATAGGAGTATGTCCACCATATCATTCTCCTAACGATATGATCTTGTTGTTAATAACATCTCAATGTTCATGATAGGGAAACCACAATCATCTATTAACCAACAAGCTAGTATTATATAGAGGATTTACTAGGGACTCTTATTTTAGTCCACAAATCACACAAGTATTAATGTTTCCTTGTTAATACTATTATAGCATGAATGTAAACATTTATCATAAACACAAAGATATCATAATAACTATATTTATTATTGCCTCTAGGGCATATCTCCAACAGTCTCCCACTTGCACTAGAGTCATCTAATCTAGATTACATGGTAATATACCGAACACCCATGGCAGTTTGGTGCTGGTCATGTTTTTCCCTCGGGAGAGGTTTAGTCAACGGATCCGCCACATTCAGATCTGTGTGTACTTTGCAAATCTTTATATCGCCATCTTGGATATGTTCTCGAATAGCGTGAAAACATAGCTTGATGTGCTTCAGCTTCTTGTGTGACCTTGGTTCTAGCGCATTGGCTATGGCGCCCATGTTATCACAGTAGATAGACATTGGGTCCAGCGCACTAGGAACCACACCCAGCTCTGTAATGAACTCTTTCATCCATATCGCTTCTTGTGAAGCCTCCAAAGCAGCCATGTATTCCGATTCAGTTGAAGATCTCGCCACAACGCTTTGCTTTGCACTCCTCCAGCTAACTGCTGCACCATTCAAAATAAATACGTATCCAGATTGTGATTTAGAATCATCTGGATCGGTGTTCCAACTAGCATCGGTGTAACCATTAACAACGAGTTGTTCATCACCTCCATAAGAAAGAACCATATCCTTAGTTCTTCTCAAGTACTTAAGGATGTTTTGATCATGTCCAATGATCCACTCCTGGATCACTTTGATATCTGCTAGTTAAACTAACAGCATATGCAATGTCGGGTCTAGTACATAGCATGGCATACATTAGAGATCCTATGGCTGAGGCATAGGGAGTCTTACTCATCCTTTCTCTATCTTCTGCCGATGTCGGACTTTGAGTTTTACTCAAGGTCGTATTGGGCAACATGGGCAAGAACCCTTTCTTGCTATCTTCCATTCCAAACCTCTTTAGAACTTTGTCCAAATATGTACTTTGTGACAATGATATTTGGCGTTTCGATCTATCTCTATAAATCTTTATGCCTAATATGTAAGCTGCTTCGCCAAGATCTTTCATTGAAAAACTATTATTCAAATATTCCTTGACACTATTAAGAAGGTCTACATCATTCCCAATCAACAATATGTCATCTACATATAGTATTAAGAATGCTACAGAGCTCCCACTCACTTTCTTGCAAATACAAGCTTCTCCATAAGTTTGTATAAAACCAAAACTTTTGATCACCTTATCAAAATGTTGATTCCAACTTCGGGATGCTTGCTTCAATCCATAGATGGACCGTTGAAGTTCGCATACCTTGTTAGCATCTTTAGGATCGATAAAACCTTTGGGTTGCATCATATACAACTCTTCATCAATGTCTCCATTGAGGAATGCTGTTTTGACATCCATCTGCCATATCTCATAATCATAATATGCAGCGATTGCTAACATAATCCTCACAGACTTTAGCTTCGCTACTGGTGAGAAAGTCTCATCGTAGTCAACTCCTTGAATTTGTCGAAACCCTTTTGCGACAAGTCGAGCTTTATAGATGAATATTACCATCAAGATATGTTTTCTTCTTGAAAATCCATTTGTTCTCGACGCCTTCGGCCATCCTAAGTCCACCAAAGTCCACACTTGGTTTTCGTACATGGATCCAATCTCGGATTTCATGGCTTCTTGCCATTTATTGGAATCTGGGCTCATCATTGCTTCCTCATATGTCTCAGGGTCATCGGTGTTGTCCACCAACATGACACTCATAATGGGATCATACCAATCTGGAGTGGTACGAGTTCTCGTTGACCTGCGAGGCTCTGTAGCAACTTCAACCGAAGTTTCATGATCATCATCATTAGCTTCCTCTCTTATTGGTGCAGGCACCACAGGAACTTCTTCCGGTGCTGCGCTACTCGCAATTTCGAGAGAAGGTAAAACAACCTCATCGAGTTCTACTTTCCTTCCAGTCACTTCTTTCGAGAGAAATTCCTTCTCTAGAAAGGATCCATTCTTTGCAACGAAGATTTTGCCTTCGGATCTATGATAGAAGGTATACCCAATAGTTTCCTTCGGGTATCCTATGAAGACGCATTTTTCGCTTTGGGTTCAAGCTTGTCCGGCTGTAACTTCTTTACATAGGCTTCGCATCCCCAAACTTTAAGGAACGACAATCTAGGTTTCTTACCAAACCATAATTCATACGGTGTCGTTTCAACGGATTTAGATGGTGCCCTATTTAAAGTGAATACGGCTGTTTCTAATGCATAACCCCAAAATGATAGCGGTAAATCTGTAAGTGACATCATAGAACGAACCATATCTAAGAGAGTTCAATTACGACGTTCGGACACACCATTACGTTGTGGTGTTCCCGGCGGTGTCAATTGTGAAAGTATTCCGCATTTCTTTAAATGCTCGCCAAACTCGTAACTTAGATATTCACCTCCACGATCAGAACGTAGAAATTTAATCTTCTTGTTACGTTGATTCTCCACCTCACTTTGAAATTCCTTAAACTTCTCGAAAGTTTCGGACTTATGTTTCATGAAATAGATATACCCATATCTACTCAAGTCATCCGTGAAGGTAAGAACATAACGATAACCACCGCGCGATGCTACACTCATTGGACCACACACATCGGTATGTATAATTTCCAATAAGTCCGTAGCTCGCTCCATCATACCAGAAAATGGAGTCTTAGTCATTTTACCCATCAGACATGCTTCGCATCTTTCAAGTGATTAAAGAAGTCCATCGGAATGGAGTTTCTTCATACGCTTCACTCCAATGTGACCAAGACGACAGTGCCACATATAGGTCGAGTTATCGCTCGATTTCAAACGTTTAGCCTCAATGTTATTAATATGTGTATTTCCACTATAGAGATTCAATAAGAATAGACCATCTATCAAAGGTGCATGTGCATAAAACATATTACTCATATAAATCGAACAACCATTATTCTCGGATTTAAACAAGTAACCGTCTCGCAATAAACAAGATCCCGATATAATGTTCATGCTTAACGTAGGCACCAAATAACAATTATTTAAGTATAAAACTAATCCCGATGGTAGATGAAGGGGTAGCGTGCCGACCGCGATCACATCAACCTTTGATCCGTTTCCCACGCGCATCGTCACCTCGTTCTTCGCTAGCTTCCGTTTATTCTGCAGCACCTGTTTCGAGTTACAAATATGAGCAATCGAACCTGTATCAAATACCCAGGAACTACTACGAGTACTAGTGAGATACACATCAATAACATGTATATCAGATATACCTTTCTTCTTGATGTTGCCGTTCTTCAAATCCGCCAAGTACTTTGGGCAATTCCGCTTCCAGTGACCTTCTCCCTTGCAGTAAAAGCACTCAGTATCAGGCTTAGGTCCAGCCTTGGTCTTCTTCGTCGGCGTGGTAACTTTCTTACCACCCTTCTTGAAGTGTCCCTTCTGCTTAGACTTGCACTTCTTGAATTTGGTGGTCTTATTGACCAACAACACTTGGTGCTCTTTCTTGATCTCCACTTCTTCAGATTTCAACATGGAAAAGAGTTCTGGCAACGTCTTGTTCATGTTTTGCATGTTGTAGTTCATCACAAAGTTCTTGTAACTTGGTGGTAGTGATTGGAGGACACGGTAAATCCCCAAAGCATTAGGAATCACAATACCCAAGCTTTGAAGTTTGTTTGCGTGCCAGACATCTTAAGCACATGCTCAGACGAGCTGCCCTCTTCCATCCTGCGCTTAAAGAACTTTTCAAGCCTCATAGCTTTCAATTGCCGCATGAGTCTCAAAGATCAATTTGAGATCCTCGACAATATCATATGGGTCTGAATTCTCAAACCTTTTCTCAAGCTCGATTCTAAACCATACAAGATAGCACATGAATCGTGGAGTACGAGTCTTCCGAGTGAGGTAAACATTCTTTACTTCATCGGCAAGATCACCGCAGTGGTCACCCAATGTGCATCCAAAGACATAGGTCGACATTACCAACAGTGAGGACAATCTCAAATTGCGGAACCAATCCGCGAAGTTGCTTCCATTGTTTTTCAACCTTTCTTTCTCTAGGAATGCATTAAAATTGATGGTAGGGGCTGCCATTGATCTACAACATATTTGCAATAGTTTAGACTAAGTTTATGACAAATTGAGTTCATATTAATAATAAAATTAATCTAGGTGAACTCCCACTCAAAACAATATCCCTCACATTGTTTTAGTGATCACACGAACCAAATCCACAACATCAACACCGATCATCACGAGAGTTGATATAGTTTCAATGGCGAACAATCGACATGTCATCATATCTACTATATGATTCATGCTTTACCTTTCGGTGATCCGTGTTCCGAGACCATGTCTGTACATTCTAGGCTCGTCAAGATTAAACCTTAGTTTCCTCATGAGCAAATCTGGCTTGCTCATGTTGTATACACTTGCGGAATCTAACACACCCGATCATCACGTGGTGCTTCGAAACAACAAGCTTTAGCAACGGTGCTAACTAAGGGTGAACACTTTATGACTTGAAATTCATGTGCATGAGGGATCATCTTATAATGCTACCGTCGTCTACTAAGCAATACAAGATGCATAAAGGATTAACATCACATGCAATTCATAATATGTGATATGATATGGCCTTTCTTCTTTGTGCTTCCGATCTCCATCTTCTAGCACGAACATGATCTCCATCATCACCAGCATTGCATCAAGGTAAATGATGCTTCTCCATGGTTGTCGTCCACCGGCTTCAACTATTACAACTACTTTGAATAGACACGCGGGTCTTAACATAAATTAAAGACAACCATATGGCTCCTGCCGGTTGCCAACTTACAATAAGGAACATTGCATACATCAAATATAATCACAATCATGGCCATATCACATCACATCACACCCCTGCAAAACAAAGTTAGACGCCTCTACTTTCTTTGCATGTTTTACGTGATTTGGGGCTTTCATTAAGTGTCGTTCTAACTTACGAACATGAACCACAACATTGATACTAGTATTGTTAATCACCTGTTGTAAATTGGATCTTAACTATGCTAGGAGAAACAAGCACCCGCAAAGCCACTTATGCAATACAAGTTGCATGTCAAGCATGGAGCAAGTCTCATGAACGATGTCATGTAAGGTTAGCCCGGGCCGCTTCATCCCAACATACCGCAAGATGCAAAGTACACAAGAAGCAATCGACAATAAAAGCATCAACGCCCACAATGACCATTGTGTTCTACTCGTGCAACAGATCTACATATAGACACGGCTCTGATACCACTGTAGGGTTTCGTAGCATGGAAAACAAAAAATTTCTACCGCATACAAACAAACAAGCCAAGATCTATCTACTAGATTGTAGCAACGAGTCGATAGAATAACTCACCCTCGAAGATTCCAAAGTGTTTAACGAGAGCGGATTCGTGGGTGATGTAGTCGCATTCTTCCCGATCTCAAGATCGCGAGACGATCCTTCCCGGCGCTGCTCGGGCAGCGCTCCAATCGGTCACACGTTCGATTGACGAAGACCTTCCTCTCCTTGTTCCAGCAGCGGAGGTTGTAGCACTCTCCTCGCGATTCGGGCAAAGACAACGGGTACCTAAGTAGAGTGGAGATCTCGCAGGCTTTAAGCCGTAGCGAGTATGGTGGAGTATGAGAGAGTCCTCGATGATCTAGGGTTTAGACACGCCAAGGAGGTCTAGCTGGGCTAGGGTTGCTAGGCGGGCGGTTTGCTAGGCGGCAAGGCGGCAGTGGCGCCTGGCTTAGGGTTTGGAGGAGAGGATCTTGTGTGTCTAGGAGGGGAGCCCTGCCCCTCCTTTTATAGGTGGAGGGGTCGGTCGGCCAAGGGGAGGGGAGTCCCTCTCCAACTCGGCTTGGAGGTGGGCCGGCGGTGGAGGAGGGACTCCTCCCCAACGCGGTTTCCTCCTCCTTCCCCACTTTCCAAAAATAGCTGTTTGACTTTCTAAACTAGGATTTGAATAAACCCTCTATTTTGTTCAGCGATGACACCGAGTACATGATGCAATCATACCAAATTGATATAACACATTCATGTACCCTTCCCCTCCGGAGTGTCGGACATTCTGGAACCTTCTAGAACATTCCCGATGAAAACACCGGAACCATTCTCCAACTCCGAAACGGGACTTTCCTTATATGAATCTTATTCTCCGGACCATTCCGGATCTCCTCGTGATATCCCGAATCCCATTCGAGACTCTGGACTCTTTCTCATTATTCTATAATTATTCAAACAATGTCGAATCCTTAAGTGTGTCTCCCTACGGTTCGTGAATTATGCGGACATGATCGAGACACTTCTCCGATCAATAACCAATAGAGGAATCTGGAAATTCATATGGCTCCCACATATTTCTACGATTAATTTGCGATCGAATGAACCACTTACATACGATACCAATTTCCCTTTGTCTCACGATAGCTTACTTATCCGAGGTTATGATCGTCGGTATCTCTGCATACCTAGTTCAACCTTGTTACAGATAAGTACTCTTTTCTCGTTCCCGTGATATGTGATCCCTTGTGAGCCAGTCACATGCTTGCAAGCTAATTGGATGACATTTCACCGAGAGGGCCCAGAGTATATCTATCCGTCATATGGATGGACAAATCCCACTCTTGATCCATGTGTTTCAACCAATACTTTCCGAACACTCAATGCCACCTTTATAGCCACCCGCCACGGTGTGGTGTTTGATGCCATCAAAGCATCCATCCGGTAAAGGTGATATGCATGATCTCATGGTCGAAGGAATTAGATTACTATGTATCAGAAAGCATATAGCAATTGAACTATTAAAATGACTTGATCTTTATGCTACGCTTATCTATAGGAGTATGTCCACCATATCATTCTCCTAACGATATGATCTTTTTGTTAATAACATCTCAATGTTCATGATAGGGAAACCACAATCATCTATTAACCAACAAGCTAGTATTATATAGAGGCTTTACTAGGGACTCTTATTTTAGTCCACAAATCACACAAGTATTAATGTTTCCTTGTTAATACTATTATAGCATGAATGTAAACATTTATCATAAACACAAAGATATAATAATAACTATATTTATTATTGCCTCTAGGGCATATCTCCAACACAAATATAGTTGCTCCTGGGCCTTTTGTAGTTCTAGCACCTGCAAGGAAGAAGTCGCAGACAGTAGTTCCTCCCAGAGATTCTGTAGTTGTTGCCGGACCTTCTATAGCTCCAGCTTGTCCAAGGCGAAAGATTCAGGCGGTTAGTGCATTTAAATGTTTGTTTATTGATTTTATTTTTTGTCAATTCTCTCATTTTAGTTGACAACTTTTGCATGTTCTCTTTTGCAGATTGGCAGGAATAGAGCTTCTCCTGCTAGATTATTCAAACTGAACAAGCTTTTAAGTAAAGAACAGAGGGATCTCATCACAGAATATGGGTGGGGAGGCATGTTAAAGGTTAAAGCATCTGAAATGCCTGCGAATTTAAGCATGTGGTTGCTGTCCTGTTATGACCCAAGAAGGAGTGAGCTTGCAATTCCAGGGAGGGCGACAATACCAGTAGATGCTAATATCTTCCATAAGGTTTTCTGGCTCCCAAATGAAGGCTTGCCTGTAGTATATGAGATGGAAATTGATCCAATTTCCTTCATGAATTCAACCTATAACATTGAGGGTGGGTCAGCACCAGAGTGGAAGGCATGGTGCAATATGATCAAGGACATGAATGGGGTAGCTGACCTAAAGTTCCTAAGGGCATATTTTGCTGCCGCCATAAGCTGCTTCATTTGCCCCACAACTAAATGCAGTATCAGTCCTAGGTGTTATCCGAGCATTGTTGACCTTAGTGTGACTCGGAGAAGAAATTTCTATCAATTTGCCATTGGCCAAATAAACACAAAAGTCAGTAAGATGGGTGTTTCGAAGAAATCGGTTTGCTGTTGCCTACAACACCTTGTGGTACGTTTTTACTTTTCCTTCTTTTTTACTCGTTAAATTTTTAGGACAAACCAAAATTTTGTTTGTTTGCCTATCAACATCACTGTTTTTTCACTCTTTGCTTCTTGTTTTTTGTGTCTGTGTAGATCCTATACCTTGATTCTCTAGATGTCGACGAGCATGTGCCATCAGCGGAAGATTGCCCCATTCGCGCTGAAGCATGGGATGACAAACTTATACAAGCAGTTGTACGTAAGGATACAAAGTTAAATGGGGAGTTTGGGAAGCTAAGGTTAATTATTACTACTTTCAATTCTATGTGACAACTATGGCCACATGGCACAATTAATTTACACTTCTTTTTTTACAGTTCAAAGATGGTGTCAGGTTGACAATCAGAGACAGTCTATTTGTTGGGATGACCAGGACTGAAGAATTTGTTTCATTAAAACTTCCAAGAAACTTTCCATATGAGGTATGCCATTTTTATCCGTTTCGCACTCCCTGTAATTTTTCCTTCCAATTTGAGTACTTAGTTTTGTCCCCTACCTCTTAGACCATTGGATTTTTCTTTATAAAGATCAGTATGTTGCGTACTTTTCTTTTTCGTTGCGTTTCTGCATATCTACTGATGTAGTTTATCTATTATGTATTATATCCTTCTAAGTTGTTTTACCTACATAGTTAAGTTGTTCACATGTTGTACCCTAAGTTGCATACAGAAAACTATTAAGTTGTATGATAATTTACAGATAGTTAGTTGCTCAACAAAATTGGGTCCATGATTCATCAAGTTGTTTATGTTGTATCCCTAAGTTACATCATGACCCATATATAGTTGTATGATGATTTTAGTATAGTTGTTTTCCCTAAAGTCAATGCAGCTAGTTTGGGATATGTGAATCCTGTGAGTTGCATTTTGTCATCCCCTCAGTTGTACTATGATTATTATTAAGTTGTTTTATTCATCATAGTGAAATTGTTTTTAGCATCTAGGTAAGTCGATCACATGTAAGACTAAGTTGTGACTGTTTTTAAAATCTGCTTTGTTTTATTACCACACAAAATTTTAAGTTGATTTTTGTTCAACTAACTTAGTCAACTTCAATGTTTGGTAAAATGTATTCACACAGAACTACTTCTTAGTTGTTTCTGATTTAATATGTAGTATCTTTTAGTTGCTTTTTTATGTCACTGTTTTTTACTAAGTTGGTGCGTTGTTTTGTGCAGAAGAAGAGGAAGCTTGTTGTAATGATTGGGGAGTTGTGCACTGACATTTCAAATAGGGTGGGGACATTTGTAGAACAATTAGGTGAACTTGAAGAGGAAGACATCAGGAAGAGATTTACCGATGTCAGAAAAAGAAAGAGACAAAGAAAGGGGCCAGCTGATGAGAACGATGACAATGATAACGAGTACAACGCAGATGAAGATGGAGATGAAGATGGAGATGATGGCAGTGACAATGAAGATGAGGACAGTGAAGAAGAAGACAAGGATGAAGGAGATGCAAACACAGCTAGAGAACCTCCTAATGCTCGGGATAGGGATGAAAACCGCGATGTTGACTTGGAAAAGATGCCGAGGAGATCACCAAGGTTCGTAAAAAGAAGCAGCACATCAGCTAGTGATTCCATGGAAAGGAGGATGTGTAACAATGACAGTGAACATGGGTTTGAGGGCCCAAGAGAGAGCCGTCATGACGCAGACAACCTCACAGCGCAGGTTGATGCAGTCTTCTAAGCAAACAGAGGCCCCGTAGCCTGAGTTGAGCCCATTCTCCGAGCTCAGACGGTTTGGATCAGCTGAATCTAGTACTATCAGCATGTCAAACAACCAGCCTCCAGTAGTGTTCGATATGTCATCAAAGATCTACCCAAATGCCATTTTCATGGCTGAAATATGGAGGGCCCAACACTCTTCTCCTGCAACAACACCAACAATTGGTCTTTTCCACGCAGATCCAGTTGTACAGAATCTGCAAGCAGAGTGCATTGCGCTGGATAACTTAGCAATCGGAGGTGATAAACAAGTAAACAGGAACATGAAAGCGAAGCGGTTGTGCATCCAGAAGACCGGTTGGAGAACACGGACATGAATTCTGAAGCGCATCTGAACCATCGCCAGAATGTTTCATCTCAAAAGCAACTGCTGGCGAAAGTGTGCATTCAGTTACAAAAGGTGCAGCAACTATGTATAGGGCAGTTTCAACAAACCAGAAGGGATATGCAACTAGTACCCGAGGAACAGCAACTAAATCTATTGGTGCAGCAACTAACAACCAGCATCAGCCTACAAATGAGTGTGGTACTCAAGCTATACCAGCGACAATCCAAGACATGCAGCCCAAGGTGGTGTCATCTGTCCCAACAAGGAAAACTTGCCCGCCACCACAGCCTAATTCAGCACCACCCGTGGCAACTACAATAAGGACTGATATATGGCAGCAAGCTTGTCACCCGCCATCTTTTGATCTTGGTTTTGATAGTAGTCAAGAGGAAATGATGAGGGGGTTGTTAATATAGTTGTTTCGCCACCAAAAGGAGGGATTACACCAGTGAACCTGAACAAAACAAGGTTCGATGAGTATGATGATGATTGGAACACGAAGATGGAAAAGGAGGCCATTGAAATCTACAAAATGGTGGAAAGGCAAAAGGGTTTGAAGGAAGAAGCTCCAACAGTTTCGGTGGTGCAACAACTTGATGTACACACACCATCAACAGCTGCCAATAAAGTTGCGTCGTGCACAGATGGTTCTGCTAGCAACTTAGCAACATCTGCTGCCAAAAAAAGGATCATCAGACTGCCCGCATGCCTAAAATCACCTTACATAGATTATTCAAAAAATAACACATATGCTTGTTCAGCTAATGTGAAAGAAGTCTACTCTCTTGTCATAGCTCATGCAAAAATAAATGGAAGGGGTCAATATAGAGACACAAGTCCAATAATTGTCAACTTCGAGAAGTACTTTGTCTCTTTACAAGAGCTGGCAAACTCTATGATGCCGTGTGGTGAGTTGAAGAACATCGTTGTTGAACTTGGATTGGAAGCAATCAACCATTCAATGCACAGCTCAGAGAAGAAGGTGGTGATGCCTTTGAGGATAGGGGTAAGCAACTCAAGATTTTTTTATTTTTCTGTGGACTCGTCAATCAAATTTTTTCACATGTGCATTAAATTTATTTTTATTCTATCATAGGGCCTACTTCTACATGGGCAGTTGGAAGACAAGGAGCTTAATAAACATTTCTCAAAGAAGGATGCACAACTAGACAAGAAAAACCTTGTAAGTTGTTTTTTCTGTGGTCACGAAGTTCACTTCCACATATAGTTAGTTGTATACATAGGTGTCTATGATTTTGTGTTTTTTCTTCTTACATTTTCTTCTGATTATCCTGTAGAATTTTTGTAGCTAGTCCAATTAAGTTGGCTTTACCGTCATGCTAAGTTGTTTCCTGATTCCGACCAAGTTGAATTCACTGTGTCATTTCTAGCTTTCCTTTTTATCAGCATATTAGTTGCTAAGTTGTTTTCTTTTGCACAACCGCTAACTTTACTTCTGAGTTCACTAGTCAGCTTAATTAAGTTTACTTTTGCGTACCTGCTAAGTTGTTTTGCAAATCCAACTAAGCATAATTAAGTAGTTTTTTTGCCAACAGTCAAGTTGTTTTCTGAACCCAATTAAGGTTGATTCCCGTGTCATGTTTAGGTTTTTTCTTCTTCTTTTTTCTTCTGTTTAGCATGTACAAGTTGGCTAGCTAAACCAAATAAGTTGACTTCTGCTGTCATGCTAAGTTGTTCCCGCCACCATGTCTAAGTTGCTTACCCATCCAACTTAATTGCCTTTTCTTTCTTTTGTCTACGTTTCATGTTGTTATCTCCTTTTTTGCTTTTTCTTTCCTTTTTATTAAGTTGATATAATGATATTTACAAGCATCCATATACATTATATGAAATATGTTCAAGTTGCTTGCACACTTTTTAACTTCACTGTTCATTTGAATTTTCAAATGTCAATTTGTCTCATCAGTTTTACACACAAACAGGTCATGATTACAGTGTTGGAGAATTTAAGTGATGATCCAAAAATCCAAGTGAACCACTACTGGGTGTTTGTTGCCAATATAAAATGTAGAAGATTCGAAGTTCTTGATTCAATGAGGACAGTGGTAGACAAGAAACTCCTCCAAAATGCCGAGAAAATTAGAGCATCTTTCACAACTTTATGGAAGGAACACTACCCAACCTCGCGCATCAAGGTTGACAAGTTTGAGAATCGTATGGGTGACATTTATGCCCCAAAACAGACAACCAAGTAAGAAACATCTTAGATGGATCATAAGTTGGTTCCCATATTATGTACTAACTAGCAACTTTTATTAGTTTTTGCAAGAAATTTACATGGATATCATAGTTTTCGAAGTTCTTATATAAGTTGTATATGTACTTTTTGCTAAGTTGTACACCTGAACCTACTAGGTTGCAGTGTCCTGTAAGTTACCTACTAGGTGTATTCCTCTAACACAGAATGCAAGGAACTAGCTTAATGCATCTCAAAAACTTTAACCTGCATTAAATACAACTTAAGTGGATTATGAGTACAACAAGTGACTAAGATACATCCATTTTTGTCAACTAGGTTTGTAGGTCTCACAAGCAAAGTTGTATGCTAGATATGATAAGTTGGATTTACCGGCAGTATAATGTTTATACTTTTTTCATCTAAGTTTCCTACCACTAGTACTAAGACAACTAGCATCAACTTATCATATAAAGGCTGGTTACATATGAAGGACTTGTTTTGCATCAACTATGCTTTGTTGCTTTTTCACCCTAAACCCTGAGAAATAACATCCTCTTTTTTTGCAGCAAAGACTGTGGTGTTTTTGCTCTCATTAATGCAGAAAATTGGACAGGCAGAAGATTGCCATTTTATGGTCCTGAACATGTTGAAAATATAAGAAAGCTTATGACTCGTCGATGGGTTACTTCTGCTAAAAACTCCATCAAGTGGAAGGAAGTTATGAATTAGAAATAATGTACAGTTTTCCATCAAACTCCTTTCACACTACTATAACATGAATAGATTGTAGTTTATTGATACAACATTGTTTGCAAAACACAAATAGCAAAACAATACATTTAGTTATTGTCCAAGATGAAATGGGGTAGACTACAAGAATTTCACAACTTCTTGCCCAATGAGCCTGAACCTAATGCCGTTGTACAAGTAGCAGAATTGTGTCCAGGCTGATTACACAAAGTACACGCAATAACTCTCTTAGGTTGCAACTCAATTCTAGAAGGAAATCGACCTTTCTTCCGACCTTTTGTAGTCGCCCTGGGAGGGTCAAGGATGACCATTGCTTCTTCTGCAGGCTCAACCATATGACCTTGTTCAATTGGTGCCATAGTAGATGAGGGTGGAGGCATATAAGAAGGTTCTGCTTCGAACCAACCACTAGTTCTGGTAGACGTTGGAGGTGTTGGTGCTGCTGGAGTAGGACCTGAATTTGTTGTGTTGCGTTTTTTAGTAACTGTTGTAGCATTTCCAAAGTTAGTTGCTGTAGCCACAGGGGCTGTTGTGGTAGGTCCTGAATTTGCTCTCCGTTTTGCCGTAGGAGCTGAAGTAGACTCCTGTTTTGACTTACAATTCTTTGATGCACTGGTTGTGTTCCTCTTCTTCACTTTGTCTAGTTGCGCAAACTCAGTTATCATCTCCCTGATGTGTCTACGAGCAATAGCTTCATGCTGTTCTGACTTGCTACCAATCTTAGCAACATTTACAAATTTGGTAGACAAGTTGGCAAATCGCAGTTGCATCCGTGACTCCTCTGGCATCACATCATCTCTTGCTGGATAACTGGTTGAACCACGGGTTCCAAAGCTTGTTGTGTCCACCTGCGCAATATGTACCGCTCTGGTATTGAATCAACACCAACATGCGTGAACACTTTCAGCACATGACAAAACAGCAAACCATCCCTCTCATATTTGCAGCAATCACAGTTGTAGTTGTCATTTCCTCCATTAGCATTAACCATGTAGCTTCTTCCATCATAGGGATAGCAGGTCTGATTGTTAGGAACTAACAAGTACATGTTAATTCCTACAAGTTGCACATTGTATCGGCCTATCAACTCAAACTCAAGCCTGAAACGGTGGTAAATGTCCCTGGTGTAAATAGATAAAGCATGCTTCTCAATTGGGAACCGGGATCAAGGTTCCACTTCAAGCACTTCTATTCTGAAGTCAGCGTGGATTTCCCTTCCCAACATCTTTTCCTGAATTTTCTCATATTGTTTCACAAAATGCTTGATTGAATTGTGTGGGTTGATATAACATTTCAATACAGAGTTGAATCCTTCACTTCTCTGAGTTGATTGCATGAACATGAAGAAGCGGTGCCTGAAGTAGCAAGGAACCCATGTGTGTGCCCACTTCTTTAACCATGAAAATGTTTCATGTGCTGCCAACCCCCACTTTAAGACCAACTCTGCCCATTTAGCTTAAAACTCCTCCACTGTAATACTTTCATCAATGCATTCATTGAACTCAATTGCCAAACCTGGGTTTCACCCTAGGAATGCACCAAGATTTTCATTTGCTTTTTTAATAACATGCCAGCGGTAGTTGCGATGCACAGCGTCAGGGAAAACAGAAGCAATTGCTACCCTCATAGCCCAATCCTGATCTGTGATAATGTTAGTTGGTTGCTTCCCATGCATGGCCTTAAGAAATTCCCTAAAAATCCACTTGAAACTTTCCTCTTTCTCATCCCTTATGAAACCACAACCAAGCATAAATGATTGTCCATGCCTATTTATACCTATGAAAGGAGCAGAAGGCATGTTGAAGTGATTTGTCATGAAAGTTGTATCAAAAGATACACAATCATGATATGACTCTGTGTATGCTTTTCTTGCATAACTGTCCACGCAGAAAATATTTTCAACTCTGTTTTCTTCATCAAAAGAAAAATTCGAGTAGAAACCAGGGTCCTTATCTTTTATCTATACAAAGTAAGCAACTGTCTCACTCATGTCCCAATCCTTATTTTCACTTCGAAAGTTTGTGCGCAAATTTGTAATATCCTTGGGAGCATATGGGACAAAAGCTTCTACGCCATAAAACGAAGATATGACTATCATCATTCGGCCTGCAACACATATAAAACCATACTTTGTTAGTGTCATACTACAAACAGAAATACAATTTCTGTGGGTTTTTTATATGCGGACAGCAACAAATTACCTGTTTCTAAATTGCAATCATGTAGGCATTTAAGGAATTCTCTTTCATCTGGTGGTATGCCTTTATGTGATCTCAAGTACTTGGAAATTGAAGGCTTGACAACCATGGGATGGTTGTGTTCTGAAATGAAATAAGTTACTTCCCATTTGTTGTTAATCAACTTGACAATCATTTTAGCTGGGCACTTGGTTTGTATGATGGATTCTCTTTTGCGCCTAACCCTTAGCTTGTTGCTAGACTTTGACTTCTTAGTGGGGCCAGATTGTCCACCTTCCTCATCGTCATCGTCTATCTGGATAGGACTAACTTCTTCCACAACATTCATTCTCTCCTTCTGTTTTTCTTCTTCTATTTTTTGTGGTTTGTACCTATTGCAAACAAATGTCTGCTTCCTCAGTTCATTAGTGAAAGCTTGTCGCTGTGATGTATTTGATTTGATAGAAAAACCCAACTTATTGGCATAAGAATTGTAGTGTGATCTTGCATCGCCAATAGTGTCAAACAGCATCCCCAGGAAAGGTTCTTGCTGACTAGATGCAACTTCTTCATTCAACGGAACACCATCATCTGCTAAGTTAGGGTCGATGAGAGGTTCTTTGTAGTGTTCTTTGGGGATGTCCGGGTTACCTGGGCCTGTGGCATAAAATTTAACTGATTTCCTCTAGCACTTTGCGCTCGAAGTCGCAAAGATCGCAACTTTCTCAGCTATATCATTGTCTGGAGATTCCTCCATAATCTCTTCACAGACAGCTTGAGTGCAATGTTGGGCCACGCAGAGATAAAACAAAAAACTTTTCCTCTAACGTGGTGATCCCAAGACCTAGCTGAGGTAGAAGGCCACGAGGTTTACCACTAGACGCGCGGTTGCGGATTACTGATGAAGCGCGTCAGTTGATGCGGTCAGTCCTCACGATCCGATCGTCCGGTGTCGATCGCACACCTCTGCTGGTATCCACACGCATATGAGGAGGAGGCCCGGCGCGAATCGCTAGGTTAAATTCTGGCCTGGACTGGACATGGAGCTAGGGTTTCCAACACATGGAATGACCTAACCGAACAACGATTAACCCTTACGTTCTTGCTCCACTATATATAGGAGTGAACGTGGGCTCTGCTCGCGCGACCCATTCACTAAAGCCCATATAACATTAGTCACCGTGAGTCCAACTCACTAACTCGATCCTAATCTGGTTTAGGTCCAACCCAACCAGATTCATGATTCGGATCCAATCCGAACTTGCTCCCGCTCTTAAGTGTGTGACCCCGCAGGCTCATGGTTACTTGGACACGATTAGAGTCCAACTCACAATCGATCAATCGGCATCGGCTCCTAGCAGAACTTTCCGATTCCCAAGTACCAAAGAGTCATGACGACTTGCCTTTCCAATGCGACTTTATGTCTGAGTCCCTTTTGCCTCACGATATACCTTGTCAGACTATAGGCGAATATATGTCATCCCTTAAATAGTCCAACTCTCTTCTCGATCCGAGATAAGTGATTCACCCGACTAAATCTTAGTCGATCGCCTCGGTTAACACTTAACCGAGTCGTGCATGGCCATGCTTTCCGAATCATATCTCACGAGAGGGCCCAGAGAATATCTCTCCGAGTGGAGGGGCAAAATCCCATCTTGGTTATTCACATCACGCAGCTTGATTCTCAGTCGACCGAACTCGCCTTTATAATCGCCCGATTCACGGATCAGCGTTTGACAGAACCTAAGTCGGTGATCCTCAACTCGGACTATGCAACAACCTCAGGTCTAAGGATTACATTGATTGAGATATACAAATGACAGCTTAGTTCGTTGTACCTCAATATGGGTCAATCCGACTCGCTAAACTCTTTAGCCGAATCTGTGTAAGTTGGAATAGCATCTCCATGCCCATGACAAGTGGAACCGAGTCATCAAGCCAACTTTCACATTGGTCTAAGTTGTGTGTCCAGCACAACCTCAATGACCAAGGATATTTAGTACAAACAACATGAATGCATAGTTCCACAACTGAATCACATATTCAATGATACACATCAGATGTTTATACAAGGACTACTTAATAACTTTATGAATATAATGGGAAATCTCATCATACATGATTGCCTCTAGGGCATATTCCCAACATGCAAAACAGTGGCTCAGGTGCATTTGTTTCTGCATCTTGAATGTCCAAATCATCAGGAAGCGCGTTAAGATCAAGCCCAGACATCTGCAAAAAACAAAAACCAAGAATACACTTCTTGATTAGCAACTATAACTGTGTTTTACATACAACAAATGCACAACTATAACTTTCTCAGCTGTAATTTACAAAGGAAAAGTTCCTGACACCATTTTATTTTCTTTCAACATTTTTTCAGGTCCTTCACTATCAAAGAAACTTACAAGTGTGCTACACTTATACTCTCCACCAGGAAAAGGATGCCTTTTTCCCATCCCAACTATAGCAAACTATGTACAAATTGGAAAACAACAAAGATGGTTTCTCAGTAGTAAACTATGTTGCTTTTAAGTTTGCACTTCTTCTGTCTCAGTATTATACTATGTTGAATTTGCCAAGATGTCCAAAAGTTCAGGTTTTTGCAGATCTGAATAACTAACTAAGCTACTGCAGGTTTATGGCTATCTGCCCTACATACTACTTGAACTTTTGATTAGTTCAACCAGGTATCCATGGCCATAGTTGCTTTTATTAAAAGCTGAAATCAGGTTTGTGTTTTCAATCTATGCTGCAACCAGGTATCCATGGCCATCTATGCTGCAACCTAGTTGTAAAAAGATCATATGCCATAGTTGCTTCTTAAATTGTTGAAGATACAGCTTTACTATGTTGTAAGTTTGTTTCTTGTGTGTTCCAAAATCATGGAGAGGATCATAGAAAACCAGGAAAAACCTGCCAGAAAATCAAAGAAGGAGGGGGAGGGGTGGATGGGAGAGAGGGGGAAACGGGGTTTATGTTTTGTTGTGCACCTTTGATACTGCTGTGACTAGATCTCAACCTTTTTACCATGGGCCTCCAATGGAGATCTGAAGAAGGGAGAAGATGGATCTGTCTTGGGGAGGAAGAAGAGAGAGAGGGGGAGAGAGAAAGGAAACTGCTGTCACGTGGTGATGGTGGGGCTTTGCTTTGCTTTTTGGCTGGGAGCATGGGAAAGGACGGGGAAGCTGGGGACTCGCGTGGTCCAAACCAGCTGGACGCGCGTGGTCCGGAGGGGGGTGGCTAGATTCTTTCTATTTCTGGAAGGCGGGGTGGTGGTCCTGATTTCTATTTCTGGTGGTGGCTGGTTAGTGCAAACCAGCCTCCGATGGCTCCCTAGACGCTCTCAGAAAAAAAAAATGCCATGCGAGTAATTCATGAAGTCGTGTCAAAGTAGAGAAAATCTCACGGAGAGGTGTTGGTTCGTATCCATCCAGGCTACATACCAAAAGACAAAGACCGCTGGTAGCGATGGACCGGATCGACTGCTTCTCCCTCGCTCGCGTCTGGCCGGCCGGCCGGCGTGCCCTATTGCTGCAGTATGGTCCGTTCTGGATTCCTCTAATTCTCCTTCTTATTGACCTATTTCAGAAACCAGATCAATCACGGTTAGACTTGGAGCAGTGAAGCAAAACAGTAGATTAATTGATTGACACTGCGTCAGCTGGTATGTACCCAAAATCTCGCTTCCTATCTCTCAAGTCTCAAGATTAAAACTAAATTATTTTGTTAATTTATTCATCTGTAAAATAGGAAAAATCATGACGAAACCAAAGTGTCAATCTGGTGGTGAAAAAAGGAAGAAAAAACAAAGATTAGAAGCAGCTGCTCAGTCTCAAAAGGGTGCTCTAGATAGATTTGTCGTGAAAGAGCCTCAAATAAATTCTGAAAATCAAACTCCGGTTGCTAATATTGATGGTCGTGGTGATGATGAGGTAGAGGCTGAGGTTCACCCCGTATAATTTGATGAAGGTGATGATGCTAATAGTGGCGATGAACACGATGATGATAATACTGATGATGAAGGTAACAATGCTAATGATGGCGTTGAAGGTAATAACGCTAATAGTAGCGTTGAAGGTAATGATGCTACTACTTGTCATGACACCAATAGCTCTTTTCATGCTAATATATTTGATCCAAGATATTAGGATGGTCTTGATCGTAGCATGATTGATATTTTGGTGCAAAAGGGTCCTAAAAAAGACTTGTCTATTAAACATGGTCATGAAGGCAGATTTTCTAGAAGGTTTTTTTGCGTCAGCATACAATAGAAATCTTCCAAATGGAGAAACATGTGATAGAGAGTGTCTTGTATATAGCAAAGAGCTTGACAAAATATTTTATTTTTCTGCAAATTATTGAGAAAGTGAATTGTGAGAGGAGCATTAGCAAATGAGGTGATGGGGATACGCCTACTGGGGTATGCTCAGCGGGACGTTTCCGACTGGCCCAAGGGCTGGCGAGTGGGCCTGCATAACGGCGAGTGGATCAAAGCCCAGCGAGGTACCAGGCGACTGGAAGTTGAAGGCCCAGGCGAGCAGATAGGCCCAGTCGGACTAGGTTGAATGATTACCGAAGTTGTAACCAAATCGGTTGAGATATGTAAACCCTAGGGGAGGTGAGCTTATATAAACCTCCCTATGGGGTGAGTAGAGACACGTTCCCTCATACACCCAAGCAACTTCGCGCCTAGTCGCCGAGTTCCCATTGTAAACACCTCCATAATACAATCTAGCAGGAGTAGGTCTTTACCCTCCGGGCCGAACCTGGGTAAAACCCTGTCTTTGCCCTCATCTCGCACAGATGGCTGGCCGCCTGCCCCTCGTTCTACTACTGCCGATTGCAGCATCTGCGTGGTCATTCCACGCAGTGGCGCCCACCGTGGGCCTGGCGGTGGCGGTGTTCTGCGGCGAGATCCAATCTGCCCATCAGAGACGGTCGCCACCGCCGCATGATAGCGATCGGCGAGATGCTCCAGATCTTGCCGAGCAGCTACGTCCGCGGCGCGACCCGTCACACGCGTGATCCCCGGTCGGCACGATCATCCTCTTCTCGGCTTCACCGACGCCATCTCGGAGGACTCGGCTCGCATCCGCGAAGTCGCCACCACGCTCGGCTCTCCGAGCCGATCCGCGACGATCCACCGCCTCCGAGTACAACTCGGCCCACAGCAACGTGGCCGAGAACTCAGCGGCCGCGGAAGACGTGGCCCTCACCGACGACGCCGACTCGGCGACCCCGGCGTCACTCGCCGGATCCATCACCGCGGCCTCGTCCGCGGGCTCCATCGTCCAGGTCTCCAACGCGGGAGATTTCGAGGACCCCTCCATCCTCGGGATCTTCGAATTCGACTCCGGGTCGGAAAATTCCGCCGACCTCCACGACGGTGCCAGTCGACACGCCGCGACCTACATGGCCACCGGCACCGATCCGCCGGAGGACCCTTTCTCCACCCCGATCCCTCCTAACGCCACGGCGATGGAGGTCGAGGAACTCCGCTGAAGTTGGCGGAGGCGACGCAAGAGCAGGCGGCGCGAAAAATTTCGCCTCGAGCAGTGACAGCAGAACCACGCTACCACCAGCGGATCAGGTCACGCTGAACCCCACTGTTCGGGCGCCCTGAACTTCGGCGAAAACGACCGGCGCCAAGATAGCCGAAAGCGCGATCTGCGAAACGCGCCACAGAGGAAGCAACCGCCCCGCCAGATCGACGGCGATGGGTGCCCCACCACCCAACCGCACCTCCTGTGGACCAGCCGCGGATAGTCGTCTCCTCACGGGGCGAGACGCTAACGACCTCCCATTCTCCACCCCGATGGATAACCTCGTGGCAGGCCGAGCAGCACCGATAGCATCACGACCACGGCGACGGCGCCTTACAAATCGATGCGTCGTGGCCCTACTCGCGAAGGCCGTGGAACAAAAGCAGGCGCCGACCGCAAGCGAGTATACTCGCGCTCCTCGGGAAGCGGGCGGCCTCAAGCGGCCGTCCAGCGGTGGCAAACACCCTCAATTACCCGCCGCCAGAGCCACTGCAGCTCCAACGCCGACCCGCGAATGCGGCACTCTCCACCAACGATCCCAGGCCGGCGACCAACTTCGTCGCCGCTAACAGAGAGCCAATCGACGCCCGCACTCACATCATCAACAACCAAAAATGGCGCGCACGCCAGCCCGACGACTTGCGGCACACCTAACTACTCGCGCGATGGCGAGCCTATGGTCGCCGATCGACTAGGGCCTAAGTGCTTCGGACCAATGATCCGGCGAAAAGTACCCACCCAACTTCAAGGCGCCAAGGAGATCGAAAAATCGACTCCTCGTGCGACCCTTGATCGGCTCGACACATACCTCATGGCAATGGGGATCGCGGGTCACACCGACCTACGCCGCCCGTTACCTCCCACGATGATGGAGGGCGTGCAGGCAATGGATCAACACGCTCCCCGTGACAGTATCGACTCACGGGAGGAAATGCGAGACGCCGTCGTGCACTTCGAGTGCTCCTACACCGCGCCACCACCATCGAGGACCCGAACGATGCGTCCAGGGACCCGCGAGTCGACCAAGCTGGGTCCAACGGTGGCAAGAGCTCGTACAACGCGTCGGCATCCACCGGACACCGCGATCCATTGCTTCAAGACCTCGTGCCGCCACGAGCCTCTAGTCGCCAAGCTCAAGCGACACGCCCGCACACTCGACAACATCCCGACCTCCTCGAGATCGCCAAACGATGCGCCGAGGAAGATCCCAACCAAGACGTCGACGAGTCCGGAGCAACGCGCCGACGGGCGGCAACGGTGGCGCCGAACCGACCTACGCTACAGCGGCACTCGCCTCACGTGCAAGCGCGCAACGACGGGCGAAGTCGACTTTCGCCAACGCTGGGCACGCATAACGCGACCCAAGAGCTACCGCCGTGACGGAGGGCAACGACGCGGTGGGAACTACAAGAACAAGCCAAGGTTCGATCCGCGGCCCTCCTTAACCAACCATGCGTTTCACAGCAGGAAGGAAAGCCCGCCACACACACCACCGCCGACCGCCACACCCTCGGGAGATCGAGAAGGCACGGCACGCGCGGAAGACCGACAACGACCCGACGGGCGGAAAATTCGCAAAGTAGCCGCTCGCCCATACCTTCACAGGCTTCAACACGAGCGTGAGAAGAAGGTCATCGCCAGCGCCGTCGCCAACGGTGGCCCAAACAGACGCCCCCGGTTCCTCAACTGGTCGGAACAGCCCATCACCGGAGCCGCAAGACCACTCGCCACGCGCGAGTACCCGTGCGAGTCGCCTTGGTGGTCAAGCCCAAGGTTGGCGACTCGCTCCCCAAGACACCGATGGACGGCGGCAGCTCCATCAACATCCTCTACCTCGACACCTTCAAAGCTGCGGCTCCCATCGATGATCGAGACCACCACACCACGTTCCGCACGCCGTCCCGGTCGGAAGGCGTACCCGATCGGCAAGGTCACGCTACCGTCACCTTCGGTACTCCGAACTTCCGCACCGAGCGGATCGTCTTCGAGCTGGTGCCATTCGGCCCTTACCCGCTGCGTCCTAGGGCGCCAAAGCGTTCGCCAAATTCATGGCGGCGCCCACGCTGGCGATAACGCGATGAAGCTCCCGGGCCGGAGTCATCACCATCAACGGCGACCCGACATGGCCGCGAATCGCGAGCCAAAGGAGCCGAACTCGCCGACGCCGCCATCGCGGCGTAAACTAATCACGCCGACGAGCTCGCCAAATACGCGAGCGGGTTAACAACGACCCACGATACTCAAGAAGCCAAACTCAGAGGGCGCAAACACCTCAACCTTCGAGGCTACGACGACACCGCACGTTGAGCTGGTCCCAGCGACTCCAGCAGACGGTGACGATCGGGACAGGCATGAGCCCAGCATAGGAAGGCGCTCATCGAAGTTCCTCCGTGAGAACAGGGACATCTTCGCATGGAAACCCTCCGACATGCCCGGTGTCCCTAGGGAGCTCGCTGAGCACAAATTAAACGCCGACCCCAAAGTGCGACCAGTCAAGCGGTCGCTCGGCCCTTCAACGAAGAACGCTGTCGCAATCGCCGAGGAAGTGCAGCGTCTACTGCTGCCGGCTTCATACGGCCAATTAAATACTCAAGTGGTGGCAAACCCAGTCTGGTCGAGAAGAAGAACGGGACCGGAGAATGTGTATCGACTACACAAACCTGAACAGCGCCGCCCAAAGGAGCGATTCTCCCGCGGATCGATCAGATAATCGATTCCACCGCTGGTTCGAGTAGTCGTTGTTTCCTCGACGCCTACTCTGGGTATAACCAGATCAAAATGGCTGTCGAGGACGAGGAGAAGACGGCGTTCATCACGCCATTCGGAGCCTTCTGCTACACCGCCATGACCTTCGGCCTCAAGAACGCCGGAGCAACCTACCAGGTGCATGCAAGAATGCCTCGCGAGCCAAATTGGCCGCAACATCCACGTCTACATCGACGACGTGGTCGTGAAATCCGCTCGCCAAGGCGACCTACTCGCCGACCTATCATAGACCTTCGCCAATCTGCGAAGGTACAAGATAAAGCTCAATCCAAACAAGTGCACCTTCGGTGTACCGCCGGCAACCATCGATACGCGTCTCCAAACGAGGGATCGAGGCAAACCCAACGAAGATCGACACGATCGCCGGCTCAAACCGAAAAGTGCTGCGCGGCGTCGAGCCGGGCGGTAGCGGCTCTCGGTCGTTTCATCCCGCTGGCGAAAAGCGATGCCCTATACCGCTGATGCGAGAACCCCACCTTCCGAGGGACAAGGAGGCGACGGCGCTCGCGACCTCAAAAGGTGCTACTCGCCGCACTACTCGCCGCACCGGTGACAAAGAGCCCATGCTGGTTTACGTCGCGGCGTCCGAGCGTCGTCGGTTTGTAATGGTCGTCGAACGACCGGAGGAAGAAAGGCGCCCGGTCCGGTGCGTGTACTACATCAGCGAGGTCCTCACCGTCGCGCCGGCGATACCTGATACCAAAACTGGTATACGCGGTCTTGAGGCTCGGGCGCTGCCGCACTACTTCCGTGAGCACCCGATCACGGTCGTCTCCTCAAGACCACTACAAGATATCATCCGCAATCGCTGGCGACCGGGCGGATCGCCAAGTGGGCCGTCGAGATCGGCGTCCACAACATTAAATACGAGCCACGAAGGCGATTAAGTCGCAGCATCGCGCACTTCCTCGCCCGGGAGGAGGCCCAAAGCCAGAGAAGCCGCCGTACCTCCATTATCGAGCCTGCACTTCGACGGGTCCAAGAACGCGGACGGCGTAGGAGCGGGGATAGTGCTGACCTCACCAAAAGGCGACAAGCTCCGCTACATCCTCCGCCTCGAATTCACGCCCTGCACCAACAACATGGCTGAATACGAGGCCCTACTCCACGGCATGCGAGCAGCAAAGGAGCACTACAAGAAATCTGGCAATATATGACCCTCTATTTTCGTCACAGAATCGTCATAATAGTCTTTTTATGACGATTTTATGACGATTTTGAGATCGTCGAAAGCTGGGCGTCGCAAATGAACTATAACGACTTTTTTGATAAAATCGTCATAACCTTCTATGACGATATTGGATCGTCATAACGTCTATGACGATCCAATATCGTCACGGGCCATCTAGCATGCCAAGTCAGATCCTACGTGGCTGATCCTACGTGGCAAAATTGTGACGAAATTAAATCGCCTTAAATCAAAATCAGCCCACCATTTCGATTCCACATGGGCTTAGCCAACTATTCTGGATTGATTTTCTCATCAAATCTGGTTAGCTACATGGGCCAAGCCCATCATTCAAGCATTTTTTTTGTTTCGTTGCATTGGCCTTTTCTTTGGACAGATTTTTACTTTGGGCCTTCTTATTTTGGGCCGGTCACACCTGGTGTTCCATAATTCATACGGTCCCAGTTGCCAGTATATATTTTCTCAGTAATTAAAATCTAACAATTTAATCAAGACCAATAGAATATACAAAATCATTTTGATTCAAACAGAGCACATTATGATCGGCACATTACAATCATACACAGTTCTACATAGAGATCGGCACATTACAATCATACATAGTTCTACATGACGTGAGTGAGCACAGGACTTTCACCAGCGACATCAGGCATGTTGTGACCAGCATGACGGTTATTAGCCAATCCTGTTTACAGAAACATCACCACATATCATTCAGATGTATATATAATGTCAATTTAGCAGGGGATAAGACGATTCAGTTTCAAGGTGCCAATGACTTATTGACATTGTATACCTGATGCATTGCCCAAGTGATCCACATATCAAGGCACTGAAATATCATTGTTGAGCACTGCATCAACACATAGCAAGATTCCTCCGAGGACATCCAACCTCCTCTCTGTGTTTTCTTCAAGAATTGCAGCGCAAATAGGCAAACCAGTATGAAGCAAGCAAGAGGTAACTCCACATCTGCAGAACCATATTAGCAAAATACGATTAAAAAATGCATTGTAGATAGAGCAGGACAAATCTACAAAGAAAGAATCAGCATAAAGGGCAGGGCACATGTGCAGCATAAATTAAGTCTACATGGCTAAATTATTGCTGCGGAAAATGAAAAGCAATTTCCTCCGATCCAATTCCGAATTTATCGATGCCAACTTTTCAGGACTCGGCATTAGTGCATTTCGATTTATGGACCTTGCTACTTGGTACCATAATTGTGCTCTTGCTCTTTCTCCTAACAATGTAACATGAATGAACAAACATACTCAGTAGATGAAGATCATATTTGGTTCGGCTACAATTCCATACCACCACAACTCGGCAAGTAGAGCGATCAATGAGGAAGAAATTAGTCTACTTTCCTGCTCATAACAACTGTTGCATGCCATGACTAGTGATGAGATCTGAATTAATCACATGTGCCATGACCCGTGCCATCTACTAGCTAGTCCAGACATGAATCAAGAAACTGGCTAAAACAGACGTAGAAGACAAATCTGCACTCCTCGAGAAAGAGAAATCAACAGAGAGAGGCCATGGCCATGGTTGGTTGGATCCTTACATTTGTGATGCCCTTTCTCCATGGGCTTCAGCCAGGACACGCAGAGAAAACTGCAAAAGCGAACACAATCTCCGGTCAGCATTCCACACCAATCCGGAAATACTACTAGCAAATCAAGAAGAATAGGCAAGTGAGTCGATGGGAAGAAGACTTACACCTTGCGACACGGCTGCTGCTGCTGGCTCCCCTCTGAGGCGACATCGCACTGCTCGGTGGTCGTGGAGGTGGTGGTCTCGTAAGCGCCGCGAACCCCGAGGCGTCGGCACGGCAGTGGGCGGCGGCGCCGCGGTGACGACTAGCGTGAAGAGCGAGGAAGCCGACGAGCGCCGCTGGATCACCGGGTAGAATCGAGCCCCATCCTCTGCGTCCCACTGCACGATCACGGGTAGAAATCGAGAACTACTTTCTAGCGGAGGGCAAGTCACAGCGCATCGGTTATGAGGAAGTTGATAAAAAACATAAACCAGAGCGGTGGCTTAATAAATTAATCTACTCATAAAAATAATGTTACAACCATTACCTGTTGAACAATTTGCAATATGAAAGTACAGCTATATTTTAATGCAATGTTGCACGGTTGCTGTTATCTCAAACATTAATTACAATTTGCAAGCCCATCTACTAGTCATTTGTGTGACACCCCTCGATTAAATTTTGTTGAGTTAACCCCAACTACTTGTAGTCAGTTCAATTGGGCATGTCACATCACTGCTAGAAACTAGAATTGGCCTGATTGGGGCATGACTATGTTAGAGCAACACAAGGGGTTAAATAAACAAATTAGGGCTACAAAAAATGAGCTAGAGAGGTTAGATCGCACAAACCAAACAGTAAGTGGGCTTAAATAAAAAATAATGAAGTAGTTATTGTTGGGATAGAATCAAACAGTAGAGACACGTAACGGCAGAGCAAGCTCAGGATACTGATCTGACATGAAACAGCAATACCAGCCAAAATATATTGGGCCTCATTCTACCAGTCTATGAGACGATACATTAAGTTAAACATGTGGCAATGTACGGCAGTACCATCCTGCCTCTGTCAGTGGATGAGCTCATGGAACAGTGGCAATAGCGAGGTGGAATTGATCAGTCTGTGGATTTCAGTGTCCCGCACCTTCTTTCTTAATTAAAATGATGCGAGGCTCCCTTGTTAGTCTTTTTTCCTCATCCTTGTGTTAATCATACTTGACTTTTGTGATCACTATTGTTCTATCTGTATTAAGAGCTAGAGCTCCCTAAATTCTCTTGTAAACCTCCTAGTGAGGATTGCACTTGATTATCTATTCCTGTACTTACCTATTTAAATTTTTAAGGACCTATTTTTGGTTTTCTCAAACTGGCGTACCATGATACCAATATAGTAACAAGGTAGCCGCTTTGTGTTGGCATACCTATACTCGCAGTCTTCCGCACCTATGTACAGATTATTGATTTTTGAGCACTGAATTCAGGTGGGGATCCCCCACCGGTGATTGGCTAAAGCATCCATCAATCCGACGAGCTGATGATCTCGCTTATATATCCAAATAATTGAGCGTCAGATAGCTGCAATCATGTGACAGTCAGCAAAGTTAACATTTAACAACCATCCTCTTATTCTTTTTTTTCAGAATTTGGATTTACAAAATTCCTTTTACAATCAAAGTCCTTTTTCGGTCTTTTTTTGATAAAGTAAAAACAAAGATATGCAGTTGGCCATATAATCGCAGTCCATTTCCTTGCCTATCAAATTAGCTACCTAAGCCACAATACCAGAAACTAAGGTCCCTATACATGTTAAGTGTTTTCTAAGCAGAACAGTAGAGACTGCCTAATCAATAGACATTACTTCTTCCTTTCTGTATAATCAGAGAGTAACCAAGCCAGTACCTATTTGTTCTCTGAACCGTCATTTCATTAGGTATTTTGCAAACAGAGAAGAAAACACTGCCACATCAACAAGCACTAGTTCTGTTCCTCACTGCCTAAGCAAATGGGACCAAAAAAGAGTATCTATTTGTTCCCAATTTAATCATGCCCCTCAAAGCACGAACTGCAATAAGTCCATTTGTTAGTAATATATTATTAGGCGTAACTCATAGAAACACTGAATCATCGATAGTATGAGCTTATGAAACAAGGCATCATCAGAGAGCTTAAATGCGAAGGAATTCCTCACCTCAAGAAGCCCCTTGAGGATCCACAAGAACGTGAGGGCTAGCACACCATTGACCGAGAACTTGACCTGCACGCGCATAGACACCACAACACCAGATCACACCCAGCTCGGAGGGAGATCTTCCACGGTGCTAATTCCGAACAAATAAAGGTAAAATCAAGTTTGACAAGCAAAACAGCGGAACGGACGGACCAGCTCAGCGGGGGCGGGCGCATGGACCTAGCGGCGCGCTTGCGGGAGGCCTTCCGAAGACCGAGTGCAGGAACCGGGCCAGGAGGTCAGGCTGCAGTCGTCCTGCCGTCTCGCTCTCACCTCGTCCCCATCCTCCTGCCTGTCCCGGTAGGAAGCGGCCCAGGTCGCCGACCAGCGGGCGTCCGGACGACGACGACGACGTCGGGGTGGCGGCGGCGCGGCGCGGAGGAGACGAATCGGCGGCGGCGGGCGGTGGCGGGCGAAGGGGAAGGCTGGAGGTGGAGATGGCGCAAGGCGGGGCAGGGAGGAGGGAGGAGGTGGCGGTGGAGGTCGCCATGAGAGGAAGGAAGCTGCGGTGCTCGGCCTGGGAGGGAGGAAAGCTGGTGGGGCGAGGAGGAGGGATCGCCTCTGAGGAAGGAGAAGGGGTGACCGGAGATGGGTGTGGTGTGGCGGCTGGGGAGATGGGAGTGGTGTGGCGGCTGGGGAGAGATTAGGGTTAGAGGATGGGGCGGGGGATTTTGTGTGTGCGCCGCCCTGCTGGATGCCATGTCACCGATCCACAGCAACTTTCCACACTTCAGCATCCTATCCGTTTATTATGTTTACATCCTACGGCTGATATTGACCCTCTCTTATATCTCAACCTGTCTAGAAATTATGACGATTTTGTCCATAGAAATTACGACGTTTTTCACGAAATCGTCATAGTTTAATAAGGATTTGGCCCTCCAAAATAGCTTACGACCATCTAGTTTAGAATCGTCATAAATTTATGACGATTTCATTCAGGGTCACTACCAAAACGTCATAGTTTGACACATTCCTTGTAGTGGAGATGAGCGTCAATCGCCTTCGATGCTATGGAGACTCCGACCTCGTTGCGGGGCAAGTTGCCGGCACCTGCGACGCCGTCTCCCCCACCATGGCGGCGTACCGCCAAGAGGTGGACAAGGTGGGCGGCCACTTCACCGGCTATTCTGTCGAGTGGATCGACAGGAGAAAAAACGAGGAGGCCGACGCCCTCTCTCGCATTGGGTCGGCCCGACTCGCACCACCCGCCGGCGTGTTCCTCGACACAATCTTCACACCATCAGTCTCTCCCCCAAAGGAGATCGACATCGGAGTCCCGCCCAACGAGGCAGCCTTGGTCGCACTCATCACCGACGAGCTGGACCAAGCCCTACATCGCCTACAAATCGGCACCGCCGCCAGACGAAACAAATGCTCGAATGATCGCCGATGCAAGTCTTACACCATCATCGACGGCGAGCTACAAGCGCAGCGTCACGAGTGTTCAACGTTGCGTCCAACCGGTGAAGGACGCAAAATCCTCCACGACATCCACTCGGTGATCGCGGCCATCACGCCGCCGCTCCTCGGTCGCCAAGGCCATGCGACACGGCTTCTATTGGCCCACCGCTGCGCACGCTGTCGACATCGTCCAGCGATGCGCGGATGCGGCACGCCAATCAGACGCGCGTCTGAGCTCGGCGCTCAAAACAATCCCCATCACGGCCATTCGCTGTGGGGCATGGACATGGTAGGCCCTTTAAGAAGGCCCCCTCGGTTACACCCACCGCTGGTCGTCGACAAATTCACGAAGTGGGTAGAGGCCAAGCCAGTCCGAAATGCGACGGGAAGACCGCCACTAAGTTCCTGCGAGCTCATATACCGCTGGGTTCCCCAACAGCATCATCACGGACAACGGCACAAACTTCCAAGGGAGCAATGGCGAATTTTGCGAAGAGCACCACATCCGGCTCGACCTCGCGTCGATCGCACCGAATCAATGGCCAGGCGGAACGAGCCAACCAAAGCATCCTCCACGGCTGAAGCGACTCAAAGTACCACTCGAGCGCACTGGATGCTGGGTTGACGAGCTCCCTCCGTCATCCGGTAATCCGCACCTCGGTCAACAGTCGACGGATTCACTCCCTTCTTCATGGTCTGGCGCCGGGCGTCATGCCCACCGACCTCGAACACGACTACGCTGGTCGCCCACTATCTGAGGCCGAACGAGCTGGCCCGCCAAGACGGGCTCGACCACTCGACGAAGCACGCGACCTCGCCCGATCGCGCCGCCATCTATCGGCAAGGACTCCGCTACCACCGACGGGTGAAAACCCGCACCTTCCAGAAGGCGACACGGTGCTACGCCTCATCCGGGACAAGAAGGGCATGCACAAGCTCTCCCTCCGTGGGAAGGCCCGTTCGCTATTGGGCGTGCTCGGCAACGACGCCTACTACCGTCGACGTCACGGGGCGCCGAACTCGACGTCAGCGGCCGTGGAATGTAAACCTCCTCCGGAAGTTCTATTCCTAGAACCCCATATGTACTCTCCGATCGCTATGAATAAAAGAAGCGGTTACCGCAAAATTCGTCTACTCTCCATGCCTTGTGCCACTCGCACTCGTAATTAACGTCATGCTAAAATACGGTCAACCCTTGGTACAGCGACCGCACTAAGTAGTGCGATGTAAGAGCACCGAGTCATTCAGGTCTTGCCTCGTCCACGAAAAACGCCAATCCGGAGCCCCATCGAGTCGCCTAGCTCGACTGGTTTCACGAACCAAGACATCATCCTCGCTTCCCACAGACCACTGGTCCTCCGCATCCTCGGCATAACGACTCGAGCGGCTAAGTACCACGCTGGGGACTGAATACCGATTCGTCTCGATCGGACTGGGAAGCCAAGTAAGAGAACATGACTAGGACTTCGCGCGATCGACCCACCGGGCCAGGCGAGTGACGCGCTCACACCAACGCTCGATCCTCAACCACCCTCGAGTCGCGCCTTGAACTACCAAGTACCACGCTCGGGGACTCGGCCACCCGGCCCCGTTCGCGTACGGGAAAACGGTAAAGTACAGAGCACTCAAGGGAGTCGCCTTGCGACTGGCTCTCCGAGTCCGGGCGAGTCGACTAAACCAACAACACACATGTTAAACAACAAAACATCATATATAAGGTGAACCCCACAAAAGGGCGGACGCGCTCGGGGACTCACCCAAAATCAATCCAAAACACGCAAACAAATAGCAAAATGAACACAACGTTCCATTCAATCGCATATCGCATTGTCTTACATTACAAAATATGCCTACTCGGCAGAACTGCTGCTAACACATTTAGGCAAACTAAACTACTCTGCAGGCTTCGACGACGAGGCACCAGATCCGGCCTACGGATGAACGCGGTGTACGGGTTTGACGGATCGTCGTCGGCTCGCCGCCATCGCGGCGGAAAGGCTGCTCAACCTTGAAGTCGCGATCGCGGCTCGGGGTCGTTCGCGCGGCGACCGTTTCCGGTAGGGAAGGAGGTCGCCCATCGCCGACGCGCTCCGATGCGGCGGCACGTTCTGCAGCACGAGAACCTCGGACAGATCCACGCGGTCGATGAATTGTACCCACTCGTCACATCGTCGAGATCAAAGTCCTCGAAGTGGGCGAGTCCAAGGCTCAAGGCTGTCGGCGCTCATGACGGACGCGACCGCGTCATGAACTCTCGATCATGGCGCCTTCTCCAAGTACTCCCACACCTCAACGAGGTCACTGGGAATAACCTCGGTGGGCGACATCTCTTGGAGGTAGGCGCGGATGCAGGTCGCCGACAGCGTCGCCGAGTCGACGAGCATGCTTACGCACTCCCTCGCGTCAAGAGAGTTCGCTTCTTCTTGGCAGCCAATAACACGACCTGCGAGAAGAAGACAAGTATGAGTACCATGGAAACCACAAACAATACAATCAAAAGACAGGGAAGACGCACTCACCAAGCAATGGGCGGGCGAGTCCCGTGATGAAACTTTGAAGCGATGTATGATCGTCCTGAAGCCCAACAATAAGGGCTTCAGACGCCTTTCGGTCATCCTCCGCGGCCGCAATGGCGGCCTTCGCTCGCCCGTTCGCCGAGCTTGCCTCTTCTTTTGCCTCCCGCAGTTCGCGCTCGAGGTCGGCGATCTTCTGCTCGGCGGTGCCTAACGCAGACCGCACCGCCTCGATTCTCCAGCGAGGACAAGCTCTGGCGAGCCACCTCGCTCAGCCAGCAACAACTGAAGCTCCTTGTTTGCTTCTGAAGCGGCTAGTTCCTTCTCGACCGCTGCCATGCCACCGCTCTGCCGACTCCAGCTGCAGACCCTGTACATCTTCAAAGTCAGCACACACGAAAATTCCTCAGTGCCCACCCGCTAAAATTTAGCGGGTGCGCACTCGGGGACTGGCGATCACGAAAATTCCTCAGTGCCCACCCGCTAAAATTTAGCGGGTGCGCACTCGGGGACTGGCGATCACGAAAATTCCTCAGCGCATATCCGCTAAAATTTAGCGCATATGCACTCGGGGACTGGATTTGAAAGTACAAAACAAGTAATTATAAGAATCAAGCCGCTGCTAAGCACCGACCTGATCCTCGGGGACTGGAGGTACCTGGATGGCCGCACCAAGCATGCCGTGAAGTTGCACGCGTCCCACATAGCAGCGCCCGGCGTGTGCCCGCGACGTTGGTCGGGTTCAGCGTCGGTGGTCCCTGGAGCGGGGCTCGGGGTCGCAGCCCCACTCGCCGTGGCCGCCTTGGTCACGAAACGGGGGAAGGTAGCAACCGAGGCGCCCGCCCCAAAGGAAGTCGCTTCCTCCGGTCTGGGCAAGGAAACGCCCTCCTTCGTAGACGCGGTTGCCTCCACTGCGGGTCCAGCCGGCGCCGCCACCGCGTCATCAGAGACGGTGACGATGTCGTCGCCCTTGGCCTTCTTGCTGCCTTCCGTTGAGGCGGCGACCTCGTCACTTTTCCTCTTGCGGGAAGGGTCTTCCTCGCCAGCGGCGGAGGATACCTTGGCCACGGTCGGGTGACCCATCTTTTTCACTCCGGTCCTGCACATTGAGTCAAATCAATAAAAGACAATCAAAGTACCAAAGGAAAATAAGGAATGCCGAATGCACTCACTTGGCGACTGGAATGAAGCGCAGCCTGCGAAGGCCACCGGTTTTCCAGATTCAGGCCTAATCGGACTAAGCCCCGCTCCGGGGCGTCGGGGCCCAGATACGACGGCTTCTTCGATGTTGACGTAGCGGTCGGCGCCTCGGGCGCTTCGGCGAGGCCTCCTCGTTGTTGGGGCCACGCGGCCGGGACTTCCTTGCGGGCGAGGCCACGCTCGGGACCTCCTTGCGGCGAAGTCGCCACGGAGCCTTCCCTAGCCCGGAAACCGACGCGAATGGCGGAGGCAGTGAGGCCAGCGGAGCTTCTGTAGAGGGCGCATCTAGCGCGGGTGTCGCCGAACCGCTGCGCCGAGCTCTGAGCATCAGAGCTGCTCATTGAGTGTGGCGGTGAAGCCACCTTCGGCGGCTTCATCTTCTTCCTCAGGGGGGCCCTCGCCTCCTTCTTCTCCTTCTTCTTCTTCGCGGGAGTGGCCTGACGGCGCGAGGTGGTCTCTGGGAGTTCGTCGTCATCGTCATGACGCTCGAGGCTCCTGCTCGCCTCGATCTCGCGCTGACGTTGCCCGCGGGTCTTTCGGACCAGTGGGGCAATCTCCTCTTCGGACTCGTCCTCGTCGTCCTCGTTACCCTTGGCGGGAGGCGACTCGCTTGTGTCCTGGGCGGATGGCTCGGGGCTCTCGTCGGCGGGTGGTAACCACCCTTCCACCACTTGGAACAGCGTCAAACCGACAAGCGAGTTAGAGTTACGCGGCGCACACGCTGCTGCGAACAAGATAAAAGGATTACCGTCGAGCGGACGCTTGCGGTGAGAGGCACCCGACTGCGCGTCGCGTATGTCGCTTGGTGATCTTCTTCGCTGAGGTAGTCCTCCAGCTTCCACTCGGCGAGGCAGGCTTTCGTCGGGTCTCCCCGGCCGTGTACTGGTACATATAATGGTCGCGTTGGGCGAGCGGGACGAGCCGTCGCCCAAGCCAACAATTGTACAGGTTTACCGTCTGGAGCCCCTTCTTCTTCAGACCGCGGATGGTCTGGAGCATCTCGTCGACGACCATCCGCTGGTCGTCGGGGAGCTTGCCAACCTGGAGATGGCGTGGCTCGGAACGATTAGCCGAGTACCGCGGGATCGCCGCTTCGCCTTCCGGAGTCGCCTCGGTCACGTAGAACCATGACTTTTCGATTAAGCTTCTTTGGCTGGCAGCATCAGGTCGAAGAAGGAGGCTTTGGATTTGAGTTGGAAAGTCAAGCCGCCCGCGGCTAGCATTGGGCCGCCCGCCTCCTCGCGGCTGATCCGTCCATGGAACAGATCTTGCCACAGGGGAAAATAGGGCCGGCAGCCCAAGTAGCACTCGCAGAACGCCACGAAGATGGCGAGCTGCTCGATACTATGGGGACCCAGATCCGAGGGCTGGATCCCGTAGTAGGCGCAGAAGCGCCGGAAGAACAAGGATGTGGGGAACCCTAACCCCCGCTCGAGGTGGCTAGTGAAGCAGACGAACTCTCTCTCTCGCGGGTTGGGGGTGGTTTCCCCGGCTGCGGGGATACGCCAGCAGCCGGCCCGTAGGATTCCGGCCTCCTCGAAGGAGGCCAGCTGCGCCCTGGTGCATTTGGATCTACCCCAAGGTTCGGTGGAGAGGGCCATGGCTGAGGATCTGTTCGGAGGTCGGAAGATTGCGGGTCGATTGGATCGCGGAATCAAAGGAAGGAAGATGTGCGCACTCGGAGAAAATGGTGGGCGGTTGGCTTTACGATAGCCTACCATTCCTCTTATATAATGGGAGCTCCCCGCCAAGTCAGGGGGCCGTTACCGCGCGATGATTACGCCAGAAGTTACCGTTGAGTTACCTTAACGGCTAGTTTGACCACGCCTGACGGTCCAACTCTAGCCACTCGGCTCGTTAAGTCACTCGCCGAAACCGCGTCCCGTTGGCTCGACTCGCTCGGGACGCGACTTTCACGGATTTTTCCTTTATACAGGAGCCCGCCGACGATTATTTGGATGCCAACTTAAAGTCAGATACTCGGCGCCAGCACTCACGCCTAATCAACGGCGGCCTCGGGGACTACTGATGGGGATCGCCCTCTTTGGGTATGCTCGGTGGGCGTTCCGACTGGCCCAAGGGCTGGCGAGTGGGCCTGCATAACGGCGAGTGGATCAAAGCCCAGCAGGTACCTGGCGACTGGAAGTTGAAGGCCCAGGCGAGCAGATAGGCCCAGTCGGACTAGGTTGAATGATTACCGAAGTTGTAACCAAATCGGTTGAGATATGTAAACCCTAGGGGAGGTGAGCTTATATAAACCTCCCTATGGGGTGAGTAGAGACACGTTCCCTCATACACCCAAGCAACTCGCCGCCTAGTCGAGTTCGCCCATTGTAAACACCTCCATAATACAATCTAGCAGGAGTAGGTCTTTACCCTCCGGGGGGCCGAACCTGGGTAAACCCCTGTGTCTTTGCCCTCATCTCGCACCGCAGATGGCTGGCCGCCCTTGCCCCTCGTTCTACTACTCGCTGCCGATTGCAGCATCTGCCGTGGTCATTCCCACGACATGAGGGTTTTAATGACTGGATTCATCTTAGCAATAGACTTCAAGAGCATGAAACTAGTTGAGAACATGTCATAAATATGAGCACATGGTATGACTTGCGTATGAGTTTGCAGATTAATCAAACAATTGATAAAGTTGCCCAGCGAGAAATTGAAAAGGAAAGGGAGCATTGGAGAAAAGTTTTGTACATGATTCTTTTGATTGTGCAATTTCTTGGAGAACATAACATTGCATTTCATGGCACTAATTGCAAGTTGTACCAAGATAGCAATGGCAATTTCTTGGGACTAGTTCAAATGTTGGCTAAATTTGACCGAGTTATGAAAGAGCATGTTGATAGAATTACCAATGATAAAACTCGTGATCATTATCTTGGTCCTTCCATCCAGAATGAGTTGATAGCTTTGCTAGCTCGCAATCAGTCTGAAATCATTGAGAAGGTAAAAAAAGGCAAAATACTTCTCAGTTATACTTGACTATACTCCTGATGTAAGCCACCAAGAACAGATGTCTTTGATAATAAGGTATGTTGATGCATCTTCTGGTTCTGTTTGTACCGAGGAATCTTTCATAGTTTTTTTTGGATGTGGATGATACCACTGGGCAAGGATTGTTTGATGTTCTAGAAGAGGTACTGAAGAGGCTTGAACTTGATATACACAATGTGAGAGGACAAGGATATGATAATGGGTCGAATATGAAAGGAAAACATCAAGGGGTACAAAGGAAACTTTTGAATATAAATCTAAGAGCTTCTTATTCAGCTTGTGGTTGTCATAGTTTGAATTTGACACTATGTGATATGGCATATTCTTGTCGTAATGCAACTGATTTCTTTCGAATTATCCAGCACACCTATACAACATTTGCTAATTCTACTAAGAGATGGCAAATTCTCAAATAAAATATTACAGGATTGACTCTTAAGTCATTGTCAGCTACCCGTTGTGAGTGTCGTGTTGATAGTGTTAAGGCTATAAGGTTTCAAATGCCAGATATAAGGGAGGTTTTGCTTCAAGTGGCTGAAACAGATAAGGATCCATTGACAAGTAGTGTAGCTCAATCATTGGCAGAAAATGAACTTGATGACTTTCAGTTTTTATTTTCTATAATCATCTGGTATGAAATATTATCTTCTATTGATTTGGTAAGCAAGCAACTACAGTCAAAGGATATGATTATTGATATTGCAATTGATTTTGTAGAGTTGTTGATGTACTTTTTCACTAAGTATAGAGAAACTGGCTTTTCGAAAGCATTGGAAGCTTCTAAAGTAATTGCAATGGAGATGGATATTAATCCAGTGTTTCGCAACAAGCCTAAAATTACAAGAAAAAGATAGTTTGATGAAGGTCCAGCTGATACACCTACTGAATCACATTATGCAGAGGATTCATTTAGGATCAATTATTTCTTAGGTATTGTTGATCAAGCTATTATTTCACTTAAAACCAGATTTGGAAAATACCAGGAGTATGAAAAAACATTTGGTTTCTTGTTTACTTCGGATAGGCTGCGATCTTTGGATGAGAAGAGTTTGATGGATGCTTGTGTAAAAATAGAGGCTACACTTACGCATAAAAAACTCTAATGAAATACATAAGGATATTGATGGTGAAGAATTATGCAAGGAGTTGATTTTTATCAAGAATTTACTTGAGAAATCTATGGTTCTGCTTGATATTTTGAAGTTTTTGGAGAAGCGGCCCTTTTATCCTTTTGCTAATATTGCATACAGAATTTTATTAACCATTCTGGTTATTGTTGCATCTGCGGAAAGAAGCTTTTCTAAACTCAAGTTGCTGAAAACATATATGCATTCTACTATGACACAAGAATGGCTCAGCGGATTGGCGACCATAGCACTTGAGAATGATATCTTGGAGAAGATTAATTATAAAGACATCATTGAAGATTTTATTTCAAAAAATACTAGACGGATGATGCTTTTTGGTAGAACATAAGGTTTGTTTACTATTGCTATGTTTACCTAGTGCTATGTTTACTATTTTAGAATAAACCTTGATATATTTTTGAACATTGTATGAAATAGCACATTCTGAAGTTATATAATTAGTAAACATTTTATTTTCATTTTACTAGTTATCGAGGTTGAACAAAATTTGGGGACTTATTTTGTAAGTCGCACCGGGACCCCAAATCTTGGAGACGGCGCTGGTGTTAGGACATAGTATGTAGGAGTTCCATTGACAGCTTAGAGAGGCTGAAAGGGCTATGTTTTCCCTGCTATTTTGGTGATGATGACAATCCCACTTGTGATCTAACCGTGTGTTTGAGTTTCAGGTTAATTGTTTATTGATGGAGCTTATGGAGTGTGTGGATACTATTCTTGGAATCTCCTGAAGACGGCAGTCTTTCGTTTTTCTATTTCTCTTATTCTATTGTTTTAGATCACCGTACTATCAAGAGGGGGTCCACCTCGGAAGACTGTGGGGAATCATCTGTTCTTACACAAACTATATTTACACCGTCATAGCCATCCTATTCATTAGCGAGAGAGAGAGAGAGTTTCTGATTTGTTGATGCAGTTTTTGTCTGATCGAAACTTCACAACCATATGCTTTTTTTTCCTTTGTTCCCTTGTTTCTATATTTCAGTATCGTTGTATCCTTCGGCCGTTTGGGTTTAATTTAAATGAAAAATAATGACTTCTAGATTAAAATACCACTCTCTCAAAAAAACATGTGATCTAGTTATTATGTGCACCTCTCGATCAAATAATAGGATCATTGTATCAAGTTCATAGCCGATTAAATAAAGTAGAAAAAGCAAATTGCATTATGCCTTGGAACTGTTCAAACCATTCACGGTCATAAATGGAAATCAAATAAGAAAAGGATCGTGCTTCGCGTCCCTCGGGGGATGGAAACTTTCCATCCCCCGGGTCCCTAACTGTTGGATCGAAATAGATGAACGATCCAGATCTCTCTCTCCTGCCTTTCTTCCCGCTTTTGCTACATTTGTCCCGTGTTTGCTGCAAATTGCCCCGCTTTTGCTACGTGCAGCAGAAAACGGTTTGCATCAAAAAATAGAATAAAAAGACTGTTTCGCCGGAGACATCGCCGGAGATGTTATAGCAAAAAAGTTGTTCTAATGTAGCAAACTCGACCTCACCGGAGACTCGCCGGAGACTTTCGCCAGGAGACCTCGCCGAAGAGACCTTATAGCAAAAAAATTACGATGTAGTAGCAAAACAACTAAACGGTTGTAGCAAAAAAATGTTCTATTGTAGCAAATCCAATTTCGTCGGAGATCTCGTAGCAAAATGAACTTCACGGGAGACTTTCGTTGGAGAACTCGTAGCAAAAACTTTGCGATATTTTAACAAAATCATAGAATAGTTCTAGCAAATAATTTTTTCTATCGTATCAAACCCTATTACGGCGGAGACCTCACCGGAGACCCACGAAGACATTTAAGATATTGCAGCAAACAATACATGCTATTGTAGCATTTTGAGAAAACAAATGTAGCAAAACAAATTTAGATATATAGCAAATCTCAATGGACACGAAAAAATCTCGAACACAAAATCAACTGGCCAATGGTAGCAACGATAATGCCCGTCGGTAGCACCAACGATGGTCGTCCGTACCAAGTCCACTAGCTTTCAGTAGCAAAACGCCCATCACAGGTAGCATGTGTTAGATGTATATATTTGTATATTGTATTTTCCCCATATGTTAGGGGGCTTCCTGCATATTTCCACATGTACTTGTACTATATATTGTGGCCTTTGGCCCCCAGAGGAATACAAGTTGTCTATTCCTAACATGGTATCAGAGCCACGTTAGCCTCGTCCTCTTTCTTGCAACTTCGTCCGCCGCCACCGTCCCTGACGCCGCCGGCCTTGCCGTCGTCGTCGCCGCCGGTCGCCGCCTGTTTTGCCCTGTTTCAGATCTGGAAGGATCTAATCGCCGTCTCAGATCTAGACTGATTTGTTCCGATTGAGATCCAAATCCAATTTGGTTTCGATTGGAAATTCATCCGGTCGCCGACTGCCTCCCGTCAATCAGATCGGAAGCCGTCTGGTTCCTCCCGTCAATTGCTCCCGTGGGCTAACTCCCGTCAACTCCACCACGCGTCAGATCTCCGCCTGCTCGACACGAGGCTCCACCCGCCAGATCTCCGGCTGATCCCCGCTAGCGGATCGTCACGAGGCTCCACGCACGGGAGGGTCTCCTCGTTGCCAACCCCAGACGCCAGACGCGCTCCTGCTCCTGTGCCTGCTCTGGATCGCACCGACCAGGACTCGTGCCGCCCAAGCCTCCCGAGAACGCCACACGTGTCCACGCCAGACGCCCGCCCTGCCGCCGCTTATCGACGCGCGCTACCGACGTCTGCCCGACCTGCCTGCCCCGGCCGACCGTTGTTGGTCGCTGCCACGCCTGCCGCCCGGACTGCTGGCCCCGCGGCTTCGCCGCTCGATCTAATCTTCGCTTCGATTGAATCTAAAAAAAGTGATGTCTTCTGGATCGGGCTATGTTGCGATTCCTCGCTGCCCGGTGATCTTCGATGGCACGAATTATCCTGATTTCGCTGCCTTTATGCGCGTTCACATGCGCGGTCTCCGTCTTTGGTGTGTGCTCTCCGGCGAGGTCTCCTGTCCGCCGTGCCCCTGCTCCTGTGGATCCTCTTCCGCCGACGCCGATTGTTCTCGGTGTTGATGCTTCTCAGGAGGCCAAGGATGCTGCTCAGAGTGTCGATGATAGTGTTGTTGCTGCTTATGAACTGAAGTTCAAACAGTACTTTTCTGATCTCGAGACCTATCGCCACGCTCTGACTGCCTACACTCAGTGGGTCGATGAGGATGCTCGTGATGCTGCTGTTCTCACCTCCAGTGTTCTGCCCCAGTATGCTGCTGAGTTCATGAGTCTCCCTATTGTTGCCGCTTAGTGGGAACATCTTCGTCAGCGCTATCGGCCGTCTAGGGATGATCTTTACCTGTCCGTGGTTCGCCAGGAGCATGCTCTTCAGCAGGGTGATTCCACTATTGATGAGTTCTATACTCAGAGTGCTGCTATCTGGCGTCAGCTTGATTCTCTCTGTACTGCTGTTTGTGGCACATGCTCGTGCTGCCAGATTGTGTGCTCGGATTTGGAGTTTCACCGCATCTACGAGTTTCTATCTCGGCTCCGCCAGGAGTTTGAGCCCCGGCATGCTCAGCTCAATGCTCGTGGTTGTGTTTCGCTCTCTGAGGTGTTGTCTGAGCTTCGGGCTGAAGAGACCCGTCTCCATGGTGCTGGTCTTCTTGCGGTTCCGTATGTGCTTGCTACTCGTGGTCCTCCTATGTCGTCTGCTCCCTCGACTCAGCCGCGGTCCTCTGTGCCACGCCGCCGATACTACCCACTCCTCCAGGTCGTGGTCCAAGACCCGCAGCCTCCGTGTCGAGTCAAGACCAGCAGCCTCGTGAGTCGGCATCAGCGGGCTCATGGTCGTGGTCGCCGTTCTCTTCACCAACGCTTCATCGCAACAGGATGGCCACACTTGGGCCACCCGTTATACACGGACCCGTTACGCCAGCACGTGCTCATGGGCGGGCTCCTTCCGGTCTTCAGAGCTTGCTCATCCGATCGTGACATTATCGAGTCTTCGCGTTTGCTTGTCGCTGTGCTCTTCTTCGACGCACGCTGGTTCTGCGGATCGATTCTTCGTGCATCTTACGACCACCATCTTCTACACAGTCAGGTACGTCTCCGTGGTATCTGGATACTGGAGCTTCCTTTCATATGACCTCTGAGTCTTCTTTTTTGTCCGCTCTTCGTTCTCTCCCTTTTCCTATCCGTGTTTTTATGGTCGATGGTACCTCTCTTCCTGTTTCTAGTCGGGAAACGCTTTCTACTTCTTCTTTTTATGTTCCTGATATTTCTCATGTCCCTCTTCTTAAGATGAATCTATTCTCTGCTATACAGCTTACTGACTCTGGTTGTCGCGTCATTCTTGATGCTGATTCTTGTGTTGTCCAGGACCGTCGCAGTGCCCGGTTGGAGCCCTCGCAGCCGTGACTCTTCAGACTTTGGGAGTTAGATCGGCTTCGTTCCTTCCGCTGCCACTTCATCGCCAGTTATTTCTCGTCGCCTCGCTACCAGCTTCTTTCAAAGGGCATCATCGTCTTGGTCACCTTTGTGACTTCACCTTTGTCCATTAGTTCATCGTGGTCTTCGGGTGCCTCAGAGATGGGTCTTTACATTGTCAGGGTTGTAGGTTGGGTAAACAGATTCACCTTCCCTATCCTACTAGCGCGTCTGTATCTCAGCGACCTTTTGATTTACTTCATTCCGATGTTTGGGGTCCGGCTCCTTTCTCTTCGAAAGGGGGTCATCGATACTATATTTTATTCATCGATGATTTTTCTCGGTACACTTGGTTGTATTTTATGCGCTCTCGTAGTGAAGTGCTCTCCATATATCAGCGTTTTGCGGCCATGGTCCGTACTCAATATTCTACCCCCATTCGTGTGTTTCGTGTTGATTCTGCTGGTGAGTATATCTTCCAGATGTTGCGAGGTGTTATTGCTGAGCAGGGCACCCTTGCTCAGTTCTCCTGTCCTGGCGTACATGCCCAAAATGGCGTTGCTGAGCGTAAGCATCGCCATCTTCTTGAGTCCACTCGTGCCACGATGATTGCTTCTTCTCTTCCCCCGCATTTCTGGGCTGAGGCTGTCGCTACGTTGGCTTACCTCATCAATATTCAGCCTTCTGCCGCTCTGCAGGGTGGTATCCCTCTTGAGCGCCTATCTGGACAGTCTCCAGACTACTCCATGCTTCGCTTGTTTGGTTGTGTTTGCTATGTTCTCCTTGCTCCTCGCGAACGCACCAAATTGACCGCTCAGTCTGTTGAGTGTGTCTTCCTTGGATACAGTGATGAGCATAAAGGCTATCGCTGTTGGGACCCCGTTGGTCGTCGGATGCGTATCTCTCGTGATGTTACTTTTGATGAGACGCGTCCTTTCTATCCTCGTCCCACCGCCTGTTCCTACCCGGTGGAAGATATCTCTTTTCTTCTCTTTCCTGACACATCTCCTTCTACTCCTATTGTGTCTTCTTCAGGATCTCCTCCCCTTGATGTATCTTCTTCGACATCGTCCTCCTCTGCTCCGCCTAGTTCTCCTAGTTCTCCTCATTCTCCGGAGTCTTCCTCTGTTACTCCTTCTTCTTCTTCTTCATCGTCTCCTGAGTCGTCTTCCTCTGATGAGCTTCCCTCTACTCGTCATGTTCGTCAGCGTCGTGCCCCCAACCGTTACTCTTCTAGTTAGTATGGTCTTTATGTTGTCTCCGAGCCGAGTTCTTATCGGGATGCTGAGCATCATCCTGAATGGCAGCTGGCCATGGCTGAGGAGATTGCTGCACTTGAGCGCACTGGCACCTGGGATCTTGTTTCTCCCCCTACCGGTGTTCGTCCTATCACGTGTAAGTGGGTCTATAAGATTAAGACCCGCTCTGATGGATCTCTTGAGCGCTATAAAGCGTGTCTTGTGGCTCGTGGTTTTCAACAGGAGCATGGTCGTGACTATGATGAGACCTTTGCTCATGTGGCTCATATGACCACCGTATGCATTTTCTTGTTGTTGCTTCGTCACCGGGTCTCGTGTCCCACTTGATGTTCAAAATGCCTTTCTCAATGGTGAGTTGAGTGAGGAGGTTTATATGCAGCCTCCTCGGGTATTCTGTTCGAGGATGGTTTGCCTTCGACGTTCTCTTTATGGCCTCAAACAGCCCCGTGCCTGGTTTGAGCGCTTAAACAGTAGTGACCGCTGGTTTCTCCCCTAGTGCTCATGATCCAGCGCTGTTTGTTCACACTTCTCCTCGTGGACGCACTCTTCTTATTCTCTATGTTGATGATATGATCATTACTGGTGATGATTCTGAGTATATATCCTTTGTTAAGGCTCATCTTCGTGATCAGTTTCTTATGACTGATCTTGGTCCTCTTCGATACTTTCTTGGGATTGAGGTCTCCTCCACTTCTGATGGCTTTTACATCTCCCAGGAAAAGTATATTCAGGATCTTCTTGCTCGTGCTGCTCTTAGGGATGAGCGCACTGTTGAGACCCCTATGGAGCTTAATATTAAGCTTCAACCCACTGATGGTGATTCTCTTCCTGATCCGACGCGTTATCGTCATCTTGTTGGGAGTCTTGTTTATCTTGCTGTCACTCGTCCTGACATCTCTTATCCTATTCGTATTCTGAGTCAGTTTGTTTCCGCTCCCACCACCGTTCACTATAGTCATCTTCTCCGTGTTCTTCGTTATCTTCGGGGTACGATCACTCGTCGCCTTTTCTTTCCTCGTTCCAGCTCCCTCCAGCTCGGTATTATTCGGACGCTTCATTGGCGAGTGATCCTTCGGATCGCCGCTCACTTTCGCCATCGTGTGTTTCTTGGTGGTTCGCTCATTGCTTGGAAGACGAAGAAACAGACAGCGGTTTACCATTCGAGTGTTGAGGCTGAGTTGCGTGTTATGGCCTTGTTGACTGCTGAGGTGACCTGGTTACGGTGGTTACTTGTGGATTTTGGGGTCTCTATTACTACACCCACTCTGGTTTTGTCTGACAGTATAGGTGCTATTAGTGTTGCACGTGATCCGGCCAAGCATGAGCTTACCAAGCATATTGGTGTTGATGTTTTCTATACACGTGCTCAGGTGCAGGCTCGGGTTATTGCGCTTCAGTATGTGCCTTCAGATTTATAGTTGGCGGATTTCTTTACGAAGGCACAGACCAGAGCGCAGCATGATTTCTTACTCTCCAAACTCAGTGTTGTGGATCCACCATGAGTTTAAGGGGGGTGTTAGATGTATATATTTGTATATTGTATTTTCCCCATATGTTAGGGAGCTTCCTACATATTTCCACCTGTACTTGTACTATATATTATGGCCTTTGGCTGTCAGAGGAATACAAGTTGTCTATTCCTAACAGCATGCACGGGGAGGCACCACCTCAAATCAACCGTCCTCTAGAGATGGGGGGAAGGGGAACGCGTCCGGCGAGGCCAGCGACGTCGGCGGCTGCAGTGGTGGAGGCGGAGGGTCCATCCCTGTAGTACGCACGATGGACGGACCACACATCCTCCTCCACGCCAACGGCATGGCAACAACAGGGATGGAGGCGGAGGGTCCGTCCATGGTGGGGGAGAGGTGCAGCTCAGGAGTTCGTCCATGGTGGCACGGCAGCCGACGCGGCGGAGGGCGTAGGGAGCAGCAGGAGCTAGTCTATTGTCGCGAGATGGCCGACTGTGATGGTATCATGGCTCCCAGGAACACGGCAGCGAAGGGCGCAAGAGCTAGTCCATGGTGGAGCGCCGGCCGGCAGGGGACTGCCCCATGGCTCTCTCAGGGATGCGGGGCCGGAGTCGGGCAGCAGCGGAGGGACGCGCGCGGAAGCCATGCAGCAGCAGAGACGCGCGGCGACAAGAGAGTTTTGCGGAACCTTCTGTCCTTTTGTTTACGTGAGAGGATAAGGTAAGGAACGAGCCACGTCTTGCTCGAGCGAGCCGGGGGATCAGAATGCGCGATCCCCCGGAGGATCCGTATCATTTTCTATAAGAAAAACATTCACTCTTTAATATTCTAATACAAGAAAATGATTGTGAAGACACACGGACAGGGGCGGATCTAGGCCCCGGGCAGCCCGGGCTACAGCCTGGGTCTTGGCCCACGTAGTACTTGTTCACTCCTGATAAATTGTACAGATAATTTATAGCTTAAGCAGTCCAGCCCATGTCCTTGAGCAAGAGTGGCCCGGGCTAATCCTCAAGCCCAGCAATAGCAAGGCAGCAATCCACAGCGGAGGCACGTACTCCCTTGCTAGCCTTTTGTTTGACCGAGAGAAACTACTCTATGCGTCGCTTCGCTGAAAAAAGAGTGAAACCTGTTCGTGTTTCCATCGCCGCTCGAGCCCTTACAGAATTCACGCCTGGCGGCTAGCGCCACCTCGCTTGATCGCGGCGCCACCGTGACGGTCGGCGGAGACATGCTCGTCTCAATCACGGCAAGACGTTCGACCTAGGGAACCCATGAATCGCTACATCCAGGCCGCACCTGGGATCAGGCGCTTGGTCACTTGCATATCGTTGGCTAATTGGCTAGAGAGATTAGAGAGTTTCATCTGAGTCACAACTTCCAGTTTGAGGTCACGCAGGAAACAAATACCAGGATACAGCACTACAGCTAGTGGTAAATTATTTTCTTACCGGTACAACTTGTGTATCATGTATCCATCTATACCGTTTTTGGTTTATTTATCTGGTCTTTATAGGTTCTTGTTCTGCACCAATGATTGATGGGGAAATGGTAGGCCAGGATTATTGCAAAGCTTCGCTGTTTTAGCACTTAAAATGTGAATTTTTAGGGGCACTTAAAATGTGACTTGGTTATGTGATTATGCAACTACAATTTTTTTTTGTCCTTTCTGTTTTGGTTAAACATTGTATTTTTTCAAGTCAAAACACCATTTATTTAATTTTATTATAATTCGGCTGATATAATATATTATTGGGAGGGGATTGGAAGATAATAATTTTCATAGTTTCTAGGCATTAAAAGTTTAGCCCTGGTCTTGTCCAAATTCTGGGTCACGGACATACATAAGGTACGACAAGTGAAGATATATGCTGACCACAGATTAACAGCGACATCATTCTCTGAACATACTACTTCCAAACTAAACATAGTTCAGAGCATTACGGTAAAGCAAACAGGCCTAACAGAAACAGGTAACATAATACTAGATGTGTGAGACTGCACAAAGTCTATCAGCTGACCCTGCAACTTAATACTACTACAGTGGAAGTAATATATAACCAAAAAGGAAGCAAAACACTCCAGCACCGCACCATGAGTGAGATCAGCTCATCAACTAGCACTTCAATCACTGTGGTCATCCGCCTCATCATCCTCGAAGCTGCTGTCATCATCGTCATCCTCCCATTCCATCCCGTCCTCATCATCGACCTTCTTCATAATGAAGATGCCCTTGAGCAATGGAGCGGCTTCTCCATGAACACTTGGCAGAAGACAGTAGGAGCAGCAGTTGTCCTTGGGTAACCCATCAGACAGGGATGAGTTGGTGATGTTATCCAGCCAAACATTCTGAGAACACTGGTGGCTCCGCCATTGGTAGGTGAAGGAGCATGTGAACACTGGTCGTTCAGTGTTGGCCTGGACAGAGACGAGCGAGACCCTGAGATCACCGCCGGAGTCGAGTGACGCCACGTTCAGCAGGAAGAGGTGGCCGTCGTCGGCACGGAGGACGCGGATGCCCGGACCCGCGGGCAGACCAAATCGTGCGCCGTAGATAAAAGTTGTGGCTGGCCAGTTATGATGGGTGGTGAAGTGGTCGAGCAGCGCCGCCGCCGTTGGCCCGGTGAAGCCGCAGCCGGGTTCCGGGCAGAAGCACGGCCCTTTCTTGCACACCTTCCCGTGCGCCTCCTGGCCGTAGTAGGTGATGTTGTCGCCGCATCCGTGCTTGCAGGGCAGAAGAATGGTGTTGACGGCGTCCTCGATGGCGGGGCAGCGTCGGAACTCGACTCCGGAGCAGGTCTTGCACTTGCTCTCCGGATGGAGTTTGCCGTAGCAAGATGTGTTAGCACTAATCTTGACTCAGCATCGGACGAGTGGCCGAAGCTGACCCGGTGCGTGCGGCAGTGGCGAGTGGAGCAGGTCGTGTGCGTGCGCAGGACCAGGCCAGGTTGTTAGCTAGCTTTGCATGAGTGCATGTTTAGTGGAGGTAGTTAGTGCGTGAGTTAGTGGTGGCCGATGTGGTGGCCTGTGTGCGTGTGCTAGTGTATGCACCGACTATAAAAGCCCCTGTACTGCTGGTTCGTGCTAGAAGAGTTAGCCATGTAGCCATTGTAAAGAATAAGAAGATTAGGGTGTTTTGAGCGCCCACGGCGGCGTTCGTGCGCCGGCCGGAGAAAATACTTGTGCTTCTTCTACCTCCGCTGTGAGAGAGCTAGGTAGAAGAGGGGCTGCCCGAGGACAGCCCCAACATGTGGTATCAGAGCCTCATGGTTCGGAGCCGTGGTGCGGTGAGTCTCGGAGCGCGGGCGGAGGCGGAGGCGAGTGCTGTGACGCCACGTGCGGCGAGCACGGAAGCCCGGAGGCGCTGCGTGGTGACGCGGCGGGAAGGCTATGGAGCATGGCCATGCCCGTGCCGGGAGCGCGGCAGCCGCGGCGGACCTGCGTGGTGGCGCAGAGGCTGCGGTGGCACGGCGTGGCTCAGTGGCGTGGAGGAGAAGTCGTTCATGCGGCGGGTGAGGCAGCTCGAGCGGCCACGTTTCTTGCGTTAGGGCGCGGCATGTGCGTGAGCCGAGGGCGTGCGGATCACCGGAGGAGAATGCGTCCAACGGAGCGCAGGACGCCCGCGTCGATCACGTCAGTGCATGATCGTGTGCGCGAGCCGAGGCGTGCAGGGCGTGGCGTCATGGAGAAAAAGCTTGGCGTGTGTCGCCACGAGGAAGAAGATGGTTGCTGCGAGACCACGAGTCAAGATTAGGAGGGAAATTGTTAGCACTAATCTTGACTCAGCATCGGACGAGTGGCCGAAGCTGACCCGGTGCGTGCGGCAGTGGCGAGTGGAGCAGGTCGTGTGCGTGCGCAGGACCAGGCCAGGTTGTTAGCTAGCTTTGCATGAGTGCATGTTTAGTGGAGGTAGTTAGTGCGTGAGTTAGTGGTGGCCGATGTGGTGGCCTGTGTGCGTGTGCTAGTGTATGCACCGACTATAAAAGCCCCTGTACTGCTGGTTCGTGCTAGAAGAGTTAGCCATGTAGCCATTGTAAAGAATAAGAAGATTAGGGTGTTTTGAGCGCCCACGGCGGCGTTCGTGCGCCGGCCGGAGAAAATACTTGTGCTTCTTCTACCTCCGCTGTGAGAGAGCTAGGTAGAAGAGGGGCTGCCCGAGGACAGCCCCAACAAGATGTGCAGAGGAAATGCGGGTGACCCAAGGAGCACTAGAAGAAATTTAAGCAAAATAAGGAAGATTGAAGATTCAGTTGATCAATCTGATAACAGTACGTACGTACTAGTACAAGAAGGGAGCGAGCATATATACCTGGAAAACAGGGGGGCTCAAGGGCTGAGAGCAACCGCGGCAGTCTAGGAACTCCATGGGGTCCTGCCTCTTGAGGAGTCTTGACGCTGCCTAGCTTCTCCCTCACGAAACTTGTGCCATACTTCTACTATCTTGGTTCTCAACTCTGAAGGAGAGGAAGGTGATAGCTACTCAGATGTGGCTGCTGGAAGCTGGAGATAGAAATAAATAGTGGTGGTGCCTGCCGGGAAGGAGGAGGCCGAAGCTGGTTTTCTTGCTTTCACACGGTAGCTAGGAGGATGCCTGCCCGAGCCTTATAAAACGTCTGCGTGCTTCTGGTAGTCTAGGAACTCTATAGGGTCCTCTGCCTCTGGAGTCTTGACCCTGCCTAGCTTCTCACTCTCGCGAAACTTGTGCGATGCTTCTACTTTGGTTCTGAACTCTGAAACAGAGGAAGGTGATAGCTATGTGCGATACTCATATGTGGCCGTTGGAAGCTGGAGATAGAAATAATGCTGATAGAAATAACGGTGCCGGGAAGAGAAAATTAAAAAAAAAATTGGGTCTAGGTTTTAAAAGACCATCAAAACATTTAAAAATTTCAGAAAGTACTGATTTAGATGTCTCTCTGCCGGCGAGCTCCGGCCAAGGTCAACGCGAGCTCCACCGCGCCGGTGCTTCTCGGCCTTCGCTCGCCCTGACCTCGCCAGCCGCTCCACCGTCGGGCCGCCGCCCCGTCCTCCTCTCCTCCAGCCAACGGGGGCGCAGGCAAGCGCCGGCCAGGTGGAGCCGCCGGTGAGCTCCGACGCCCCCCCCCCCCCCTCTGACGAGGTTTCGACTCGTCAATGCCCATTGTTATGGACTTGGGTTTTGGAGAAGATGGGGATCTTTGGAGATCGGAACGGTTAACAGACAAGCAACCAGGGACACGAGATTTACCCAGGTTCAGGCCCCCGGAGGGAAAACCCTACTCCTGCTTGTCTGCTCTTGATTACGGCGGAACCGAAGATTACAGGGGTGCGCAGATTCGATCTGGCGTGGAGGTGTGTATGCGAAAGTATGAATCGAGAGATCTAGGTCGTGCCCTCCTGGCCTTTATATAGACTCAGGCAGGTCACGGACATAGTCCTAGTCGGTTACAAGTTCTAGGGTTTTACCCCTTTAAATTTCCTATCTACTCTAGTCTTGTTCTCCAAGGATCCGAAGGCGTCATGGGCCTGGGCCACCCGAAAGTCTTCATGGGTCGGCGTATGTCCGCCGTGGGCCTTCCTTGGGCTGGACTAGGTATGCTGAGGTCACGCACCCGTAGGGTACAACCATGTCAGTAGCCCCCGAGTGATCAGTCGAATCGTAGATTCGGCTGAGGACTCTTCAATCCTTCGGGTGCAACTATGTATTAACAGTATGTGTGTAGGGATTGTTGATGCGTGTGCCTGACTCACCCGACGGATCAGGGTCAGTTAACTGTCTTAGGACGAAACAACACGATCTTCCTCAGGTTCGAGTCCCTTAACTCGAACCCGGAACATATGCTGGCGTAATTCGACTCAGGCCGCGGAGGACTTACAGGAGTGGAATTCCAGTGATTTTAACTGATGTACCCAACGCGTCCGTCGGGATTTTTCATCGCACCTGTTAGCGCGGGTTTTTACTAGCAGAGCGCAGTCGTGTGCGTTGTCAGGCCATCAGATGTTATCTATAGGTCTTATCTTTGTGTCGCAGACACAACATCCGAATGTTTGTCACCGCGGAGGTGTTTCGGGTGGCCAAGGAGATCGTTGCTCACTCAGCGTTTTGTTGCGGCAGAGTTTGTCGAAATTTTTTTGCATGCGGATCCGAAAGATCGCATTCGAAGATTTCATAGGGTGCGGGACCAACTCCCTATGGGAGTAGCCCCCGAGTGTCTGTTCGAGTCGTAGACTCGAGCGGAGACTTTAGTTCAAATACTTTGTTTATTTTTAAGTCCGTAGGACACAAAAAAAATTCGGATGTTTAAATCCATCCTCCCTATGGGAGTAGCCCCCGAGTCCGTAGTGGACTCGTAGACTCGACGTAGGACTCGAAGAAATATTTTGTCTTGTATCCGTCTTTCGGGTGCGCGGCCAGCGCTCCTGATAGGAGTAGCCCCCGAGTATTTAGTCGAATCGAAGATTCGAGTGAGTACTCTTAACTGTGGAGCCGAAGAATTGTAGTTGATGCTAGTATAGCTTTTGATGACATCAGTGCTGACGATTAATGACCTCAAGCGTCTGCTACGCTAGAGATGACTTGACTGGAAGAACGTGGGTCCCACTTGCTGACCTTGAATTAACCGGTCACGCGCGGCGTGGAGATAATTACGGCGTCGCCTCGATTTCCGCGTGTAGTGGACGGCGTGGTAACGACGGTTCGCCAGATGCTAACACGTATGGTCGATCTGCTGCTGGCGTTAGGTCTTCTGGATGGACGGCTGCCGTGCGTCGTCTTCGTCGTTATAATCATTGGGGGAAAGCTGCAGTTTGTTTTCACCGCATTAGTTCTTGTTTCACTGCCTCCTTGTGCTCTAGCGATTCTTGCTGCGCGCCGAGATTTCCTTCCACATTTCCATCTTCCTTTCTGCGCTTTCACCGCCGGCGCTGTCGCAGCGCGATGGGGAAACCAAAGAAATCGTCATCTGCAGTTGGAACCAGCGCCGTCGGAGGAAAGAAAGGTGCCACCGCTACCCGTGTCACCGACGGTGGCTGGCGGCGATCAGAGACGCGGGAGAGTGATCTACGCAAGTCATGAGCGGGTTTGATCCGCAAGATAGGAGGCGTCGGCCTCCCGAATGAGGTAATCCCCGCCCCCAGCTGGGTATCGGGTTATGTTTCGCCGTTATGTGGGTTTTTTCCAGTCCACAACTTCCTCCGTGGACTGCTTTTTCTCTATGGCATTCAGCTTCATCATCTGTCTCCCAATTCTCTTCTCCACATTGCTTGCTTCATCACTTTTTGCGAGTGCTGGCTCGGCATTGAGTCAAGACTTTGGCCTCTTCCGAAACTTTATTCCGTGAAGACGCAGTCGTTCGGATGATGTGTATCCCATTGGGGTTGCATCATCTCCCTTAGTCCCAATCTTTTCTTTCTTTTCCATGTACGAATCTGTCCAAGATCAAGGAGGCGATGGTTTTATATACGCCGACTCAGAGTCCCCGCCAAGATTTTGGCCTTGTTCCTTTGACCCCTCCCAAAAGATTGAGCCGAAAAGGTCTTGGAAAAACAAAATCTTGGATGGCGAGGTGAGATAGAGGCCCTTTACCGGGTGGAGGATCTCCAGGTGATTCCGAGAAGGAGGTGAACGCGTGGACATCATCCTGACGTTCGGCGCCGGGTGCAGCCTCTCCAAGCGAGGGCGCACCCGATGTTTCTTTATTCTGGGCGCCGTGATCCGACGAGGGTTTCGGCTGAGAAAATCTCCGAGGGGGATCTTGACAGGACCCTTCGCTCACTGCTGAAATTCAAGGCCGGAGAGGAAATCCCGGGGAAGTCGCTTACTCCGCCGTTTTCTTCGGCGTTGGATGTTCCACAGGTGTAGATTTGTGCGCGTAGCGCTTTTTGTCGACTACGTATTTATTTTTCTTTGTTTGCTAACAAAGTTCCTTCTGGTTTTGCAGAGCTTCAAGGTGCCGGGCATGGTACCGCCATTGCCTGAAAAATATCTGAATGCCCCGGATAATGACGTGGTGGATTCCGTGTCTGAGTTACCGTCGGCGTGATCTCCGGCGGAAGATGCCGACGAGTCGAGTGAGGACCATACGCGCAAACGATCATGGAGCTCCAGCGAGTCTTCGGATGCCTCGACTCCTCCGACTCCCAGAAACCCTCTAGGCCTTGAGCGTCATAGTGACGGGCATGGAGATTCTTCCTCTCCCATTCCTGCCATTCCTGTGCGGGCTGTAGCACCGCACCCGCCGGCGAAGCGGAAGAAGGAAGAAAAGAAGGAAGAGAAAAAGGAGGAGAAGAAGGAGGAGAAGAGAGCCCGAAGGACTCCTCCTGTCTTCGACCTGAGCTCGCTGGGCTCGTAAGTTTCTTGTTATACTGATGTCCCCCTTTTCCTGTTGACTTTGTACTTGTGCTGATTGTTTCGTATGCAGGCATTCCTCCCACGATTCCTCCAGCGATGGTGCTCGGGAGATGATGGGGGAGTCGAAATTTGCGTCTCCTCCTCCTCAAACGGTTGCAACGTTAGGGGCGCCGCTCCTGATCCTCCTCTACAGGAGGTGCAGGTGGTTGCGCCTCAGAATTTCTCCAGCGGGTCTTCGGAGTCGCCATCAGAGCATGTAAGTACCTATGCTTCGTACCACGGGGGGAGCCCCCGGGTGTATGAAAAATTTCGTGTCTTGTTCTTTTTTCGAATCTTCGGGGGGGGGAGCCCCCGAGTGTCTTTGTGTTCGAATTTTGGCTTTTATTCCTTAATGTTGGGCGCAGCCCCCAAGTCCTGTTTCCTTACTGGTGTTTCTTTTTCTACAGCCTTTTGTGCAGGAGGCCAAGCGGCTGGTGCAGGAGCGCCTGGTGCTGGAGGCCAACCTCCGACAACTTCAAGGTACTTGTTTGCTTTTGGTGCTTCTTTTATTTATTCTGGTCCCGCTCTCTGACGTTTGCTTGTTTTGAATGCAGAGGAGCATAATACTTCTCTCTGTGAGGTCGATTATCTCAAAAAGAGCCTTGGTCAATCGGAGAAGAAAGCCGAGGCCACCGTTGGTGCGAAGGGACGCCTCGAGCTGGAGCTGACTAAGGCAGCCGAAGCGAAGGAGCGTCTGCAGCAGGAGGCCGCGGACCGTGAGGAGCAGCTGGCCGCTGTTGCGGCTGCGCACGAGAGAGAGGTGGAAAGCAAGCTCATGGCTGCTGCCAAGGCTGTTTCGGGTGAGTGTTGTATTTGTGCTTCTTTCTTCTTGTTTTCTTTCTTCTGTGTTTCTTTCTTCATTTCTTCTCTTTTTATTGTCTCAGATGCCGTAGGCATCGAGTTTGATCGAGGCGCTCTAGAGCATGGGAGTGCTCTAGAAGATGCTACTGCAGCGGTCGAAGATTGTTGCAGCACCGTCGTCAGCTCCCTTGCCAAGGCGAAGGAGGTCATTGGCCGCTTCTACAAGGAGCTTGTCCCTAAGGGCGCGGCCCTTGATGATGTGGATGGCCTGGCGGAGGCTTTGTCAGCCGAAGCGCCTGCGGCGTACAAGCGCAAGCAGAAGGGCATCAGCGCGTCCGTCGGGCTGGCGATGGCCTTGGCGGCTAGAGCGGAGCTGGACCTGCCCCAGATCACCTCCCGGATGCCGAAGACCGCAGACGGATCCTAGGTAGCCTTTGCTGCCTACTCTGCTCGCTGCAAGCGATATGGGCCGAAGCTCATTGATTTGCTGTCTGAGTATGCACTGCGGCAGCAGGGCGGGGCCAAGGCTAGGCAGTCCGGATCCGAGGAGACTCAGGGTGCCGCGTCTTAGGCATTGTAGACGTAAGATAATTTGTAGTCTGCTTTTGCTGTAAATATTTTGATGAACACAATTCTTGTGCCACGTAGTGGACTTTTATGTGCTGAATGAATTCGCCTGAGTTGTGCTCTACCACTGTCTGAATGTTTGTGTCCTTTTGCTTTTCTGCTCTAGGTTCCTTCGGGTGCTGACCCTGTTGACACCTCGCCTGCAGCGCAGCTGCGTCCATCTTTGGATGATCCTTCGCAGCTCGCTTTTCTTCGGGACCGTGTTCGTAGTCTTGAGAGGGAGTTGCTTGGGTTGCGTGGTCACGCCGACGTTTGGAAGTCCAAGGCGTATCGCGGTGCAGCCAGAGAGGAGTACTTGATGACGGAACTACTTCGGCTATCTGAGCAGCTTCAATATAAGTTGTTCTTTGTTTCGAGCTGTAGCTCAGTTCTTCGGATGAGCCTACTAGCCTTGCCTTTTAATTTATGCGATTGTCGCAGGTGCTAACCTTTCTCCGAGGGAAGAGAAAGAGCGTGTCGCTGTTCGGGTCAATTGCTTGACTCAACAGGACATGGAGGCTGGCGGCTTCTTCTGGATAGATCGTGATAGTGCCATGGCTCTGGCGACGGTGCAGGATCGTGTGCACTAGGTTTCGCGGGTGCTTCTCCAAGTGCAGACGTCGCTTGCCTCGGTGTTGCACGTCATGTTTCCTTTGGATGCCGTGCCTACAAGCCTTGCGGGTCTTCTGTCGAAGTTTCAGAGCGTGAGCAATGTCAAGGAGTTGGTTCGTCAACAGCTCTTCGCCGGAGTGAAGGCTTCTTTGTCTCTTGTGAGGATGCATCGTCCTGATGTAGATTTGTCTGTAGTGGCGGCTGGGCCGCCTCCTCGGACAGATGGTTATGAGTGGGACATGCGTCCACATTACGCAGCTGTAAGGCAGTATGCCGAACAGGTCGTAGATTTGTTTGAGCAGCGTGCTCAGGTTATTCTTCAGAATAGGTAGTACTTGTAAAAGAGATAGATGTAAAATTTGTATATTTCAACTAGGCGTGTTGTGCCCTTTGTTGTAAAGGTTTGTTTGTTGTAAGCACGCAGTGCTTTGTTTGAGTACGTGTCCTTTTCGTTTTCCTGACGTTGTCAGCTACTCAGGTGTACACGCGTGATCCTCAGTCGACGAAATCGTGAGGTGGGGGATCCCCCGTGTGCGTTTATAGCATAAAGTAAAGTTGCAAATAATGAACGGGAGTTTGGGGCGAGACACTTAGCTTTTATTTATATCGTAATGGAGGAAGTACATTGTTTGGCTGAATAGCCTTGGCTGAAAAAGCCTTATTGAAAGTAAAGGGATAGGTAGCTAGGGGTAGAATCGTCGCAAGTGCGCGATGTTCCATGGGTTGGAGTATGCGACTCCAGACTCCACGTACTTGAGGCGATAGGAGCCACCTGGGATGACTTCGGTGATGATGTAGGGTCCTTCCCATGGTGACTCGAATTTCGTCGGTCGCTCTTGCTTGAGTCGCAAGACGAAGTCTCCTTCGACGAAGGACCCGCGAACCGGCCCGGTGGTAGTGCGGAGACTCACTGGTACACGATCGAGCTGCTGCTATGTCTCTTGCTTCGTCGAGTGTCGGCAAGGCGTCTTCGAGTGCAGCCGTGGATTAAACGTCAGTAAGCGATGACCGGGGCCTGGTGGCGATTGCCGGTAGCACGGCCTCAGCTCCGTGCACCATGAAGAACGGTGTGTAGCCTGTGGAGCCGTTTGGCATAGTTCGTAAGCTCCACTGGACGGATGGTAGCTCTTTCGTCTAGGCTCCTGCTTTCTGTTCGAGTGGACTCATGAGGCGCTTCTTGATGCCAGCGCCGATTAGGTCGTTGGCCTTTTCCACTTGCCCGTTCGTTTGCAGGTGTGCCACTGAGGCGTACGTGATGTTGATCCCAAGGCCTTCGCAGAAGTCCTGAAACTCCTTGGAGATAAAGTTCGATCCATTGTCGGTGATGATGCTGTGCGGTACGCGAACTCAGACAATGGACTCAAGAACTTGACGGCAGTTTTGCCTTTCGTTGGTAACCGCATGGCCTCGATCCACTTGGTGAATTTGTCGACTCGACCAGGAGGTAAACGTGTCCCTTTCGAGGACTTTGGCGCTTTCCGATCATGTCGAGGCCCCATTGAGCAAAAGTCCGTGCTATAGGTATGGGTCGAGCTCCGACCCGGGTGCGCGGGTTTGTCGCGAACCGTTGGCACCGTTGCATCTTCGGACGATGTCCTTTATGTCTCTCATGGCCGTTGGCCAAGAGAGCTTTGGCGACTAGGAGCGGCCGCGTGATGGCCGCAGATGCCCTCGTGGATGTCTTGAGGATGGCTTTCCGTCACCGATGGTGACGCACCTTGTAGTACACCCGTATTACCGCGCTTGTACAACTCGCCATTGATGGTGGTGAAGGCTTTTGACCGACGAGATATGCGCCGGCATCTGTCGGTGTCGTGCGCTTCTCCGCTTAACAAGAACTGGAGGTATGGTCGTCAAGTTTCTTCGACTGCCATGACCTGCATTAGGTTTACCATGGCGACCTCTGTGTCCAGTTTCTCGGGTCCTTCATGTCCTTCGGGCAGCGTAGCCCCAGAGTGTTCTGCTTCTTCGGGTGATCCCTTGGGGAATTTTCGCTTGATGGATGGCACGCAGATCTGTTCGAGGAACACACCTGGTGGAACCTTTGCGCAGGTGGAGCCAATGTTGGCTAGTCTATCGGCATCCTCGTTGCTTTCTCTTCCGACGTGTCGAAGCTCGTAGCCGTCGAATTCTCCTTCGAGTGTGTTGTAGAGAGTGCGGTACGCAATCATGTTTTCAGCGTGTGCGTCGCACTCGTTCATCGTCTGCTGGACGACGAGGTTGGAGTCACCGTAGATGGCCAGGCGCGTCGCGCCGCAGATTTTTGCCATCCTCATGTCGTGCATGAGGGCTTCGTATTCGGCCTCATTATTAGAAGCTCGAAATTTCATCCGAAGGACGTACTTCATCTTGTCGCCTTGCGAAGTCAAGATGACCCCTGCCTCGCCTCCACTTCACGCTTGGAGCCGTCTGGCGCATCGTCCATGATCGCGACATGGGGTGTCCGCAGTGCAGCTCCATCCAATGTACCAGAAGTCCGGAAGGACTTGAGATTCGATTGTGAGTCGCTTCGTAGACGATGTCCAAGGGTGATAGTTCGATGCCCCAGTGGCCACGCCCCGTGGCCTCGGATTATTCAAGATGCTGTCAGGTGCCTCGCTGACCACCATCACCGGTGCTCACGGAAGTAATGGCTTAGCCCGAGCGTCATGAACACGCCCGTGGCGAAGCCTGTAGTGAGGGTACCTTCGCTTTGTTGATGTCGATTCACCGAGGTAGTAGATTGGACCCCGTGGGTCTTGCCTTCTTCGGGTCGTTCGACCACTAGCACGGTGCTGACCACTTGGTGTGTGGCTGCTATGTACAGCAGCAGCGGCTCGCGTTCTTTTGGCGTGACCAAGACGGGCGAGGTGGAGAGTAGCCGCTTGAGGCTTTCAACGTCGCTGGCTTCGGTGTCCACTCAATTTATCCGCTTTGAAAGCACCGGTAGAATGGTAAGGCTCGCCCATGCGGCCGATGAATCGCTTAGCGCCACTATTCGCCCCGCGAAGCCATGGACGCCTTTGAGGTTTTTGGCTTCTCCATCGCCATGATGGCTCGATTTTCTTCGGTTCGCCTCGATCCTCCGAGAGATGAAGTATCCAAGCATGACTCGATGGGGACGCCAAGGCGCACTTTTCGGGTTGAGCTTGATCCTGTAGCGATCGAGGTTGTCGAACGCCTCGCGAGATCGCCGATAAGTGTTCTTGCCTCCTTGGTTTTATCACTATGTCGCCAACATAGACTTGGACGCTATGACCGATCTGGTCCTTGAGGCAGCTCGCATGCATCTCTGCACGTAGCACTGCTCTTTTAGCCCAACGGCATTGTGTTGTAGCAGAATACTCCGAACGGTATGATAAACGCCGTCTTCTCCTGATCTTCGACCTTGAGTCGAATATGGTTATAGCCTGAGTAGGCGTCGAGGAAGGAGAGTTTCTCACAACCTGCAGTCAAATCGATGATCTGATCGATCCGAGGAAGAGGGAAGTGGTCCTTTGGGCAATGCTTGTTTAATGATGTGAAATCCACGCACATCCGCAGGATGTCCGTGTCCTTCTTTGGGACCATGACTGTGTTTGCAAGCCACTCGCTTTCTTTAATTTCCTTGATGAAGTCTGCAGCGAGTAGTCTATTGATTTCCTTGCCGATAGCTTCGGCTCGTGGCTCGGACACTCTCCGGATGGACTGCTTGACTGGCTTGGTGTCTGGAAAGACGTTGAGTGCGTGCTTGGCGAATTCCCTGGGAACTCCTGGCATGTCCGCAGGACACCAGGCGAAGATTTCCCAGCGCTCACGGAGGAATTCGACGAGCGCACCTTCCTATGCGGGGCTGAGGTCGTTGGCGATCAGGGCCGTCTTGGAGGCATCCGTCGGATGGACCTGCACCTTCTTTGTGTTGACGATGGAGTCAAAAGACATGTCAGGTGCGTTTTGCCTTGTTACTGGGGGTGCCCCATTGTCCGTCACCTCACGGAGCCTTACGAGCTCGTCTTGCATGCCGAAAGACTGGGAGATTTTGTTGAAATCTCTGTCGCATTGGTCCGATCGGGTGAAGCTCCCGTGGACTGTGATGACTCCCTTCGGCCCTGGCATCTTGAGTAGCAGGTATGCGTAGTGTGGGACAGCCAGGAACCTTGTGAATGCTACATGCCCAAGGATGGCGTGGTATTGTGACGGCCAGTACACCACTTCAAATTTGAGTCGCTCCTGCCGGAAGTTGTCCGGCTTCCCGAAGATGATGTCGAGCCCTATTTTGCCCAGGAGGAATATGCCCTTCCCTGGAATGATGTCGTGGAACGTTGTGTCTGACTGTTCCAGGCTGCATTGCGGGATCCGCATTGCTGCTAGAGTGCTTGCGAACATTAGGTTGATGCCGCTGCCGCCGTCCATGAAGACGCGACTCATCCCGAAACCTCCGACCGCGCCCAACTGTGGCAGCATGACCAGGCGGGTATCCGCAAGGGTGATCCGCACGAGTGAATGTGATGCGGACTCGATCCGCCGAGGTACTCGTGGATGGCAAGTGGGTTGCCACGGCCAGGTTGATTTGTCGGGTGATTTTCTTCTCGCACCCTATTCGGGCGCCCCTTCGGATCATCATTAGTGCTCCCTTCGGTGGGGGGTACCCATTCCCAGCGTTGTTCTGTGCGGGTGCGACTGGTTGGTTTGGGCCTCCGATAGGCGGCGGTGGAGGAGCTCCATGTGCTATTTCACCTTAGCAGTGCGCTCAACGCAGGGAGTGGGGCTTGCTGCCTCATCTGCGCCATGCTTTCGCTGAGTTTCTGGAACTCGCGGCAGTCCTTGACCATGTGACTGGCTTTCTTTTTGCCATCCTTCTTGTCGATGTAGAAGTGGATGGTGCATGGACCCTAAAGTTTGTCGTATGCTGAGGGTCCGTTGTCGCGGTCGCGGCGTTGCCATGACTGTGTTGGGCGTCCGCCGTCACGGAAGTTTCCTCCACGGTATCCTCCGCTGTTGCGGCCGTTGTCGTTGCGACGGCTTAGCCGGCCGCGACCATGTCGGGTCCGTCGCGATCGTCGTAGACGCGCGATCTCCTCTTGCTGCGGCGTTCCCGTCTTCGGCCGTAGTCGTCCTCTTCATCCGATTATGCTCGGTGAATGCAATCTTCGCCCACCACATGGCGTCCATGAGGTGGTCGAGTGTTTTGGGCTTGACGCGCCCAAGTTCCTCCTTGAAATCTGGCCGTTTGACGCCGTCCCTGAAGGCATCGATGGCCCTCTCTTCGGAGATGTGTGCTGCGGAGTTCTTGGTGTTAGACCAGCGTAGTATGTACGAGCGAATAGATTCGCCCGTTTTCTGAGTGCAGGCTCGCAACTCTTCGATTGAGGCGGTCCTCTTGCTGGTGCCCTTGAAATTTCGGATGAAGATGTAAGCTAGCTCCTCCCAACTTCGGATGGACCCTGATGATAGGCTGCTGAGCCAGACCCATGCCACGCCTGTCAGCTGCAGCTGAAGGCATTGCATGGCGGTTTCTTTGTTACCGCCGTGCAGCTTGACGGATGAAAGATGGTCACTGATCGAGGCTTTTGGATCTTGTGTGCCGTTGAACTTCGGAGTTTCTGAAGGAAGCTTGAAATTGCGTGGCATCTGTGTTCGCCGAACAGATCTGCTGAAGCATCGGGCTCCACAGAGTTCTCCTTCGTCTTCGCCCATCTCGGATTCAGACGAGCATGCACGTTTGGCTCGCGCTTTGTCGATTTTGCGCTGTGTAAGCGCGTCTCTGGATTCATAGTCGCGTTTATGGCGACGCGAGCTCTTCTTCCTTCGAGGAAGGTCGTGTTCCTCTTCCTCTTCGGATGAAGGGGTGGGGCTCCGGTCGCGCCTGGCCGGAGCTTTCTTCTTTGGCTCCGCAGGAGCGTCTTGGTGGAGCGCAGCTCCGACAAGTCCGAGTCCGGTGAGTGCGGACTTATGCATTGCTCTTTTGGGGTCCCCCTCCGGAGGTGGGTAGGCCGCGAGATACGCAGTGGCTGCCATGATCGCAGCTTGCGGTGTCTTCGGGATGACGTTGCCGTCGGCATCCATCTCCATGAACGATGTGTGTAGAGTTCGGGTCACATCACGGAGCTCCTGAGGATCCATGTTCTCCACCCGAGAGCGGTGCTTGTTTCCTTGGTTTCCATTCGTGCTAGAGCCGGGGGCCATGGCGGAGAGCACATCTCGTCGCGCGCTGGACTCAGAGGCTGCTTGCTTGCGTTTGTCAAGTGTTTCCTGCATCTTGACTTGCTTCTTGTCTCCTTGATGAGGAGGAAGTGGTATGCCATCAGTAGTTCACGTGAGGCGTCTGTAGGTAGGACTATGTCGCCTGCTATGGCGCGGCGTGCCTGGACCCATCCTTCTTTGCTAAGTCGGATGACGTGGCCGTTGTTTTCCTCGTCGGGTGGGGGGATTGGCTTCTTCTGTTCCCACCGTTTCCGCCGTTTCTGTCCTATGGGTTGGGGTTTGTGTTGGACGTCGGGTTAGGCGTTTGCTGTTCCTGGATGACTGCGGCACATTGGTAGCGCTTGTAGATCGGTCCGCTGCTGCCGCAGCTTTCAGATCCGGAATCGTAGGTCCCTGCATCTGATGGCGGATCGCACTGATCGGAGTTGCAGCTGCTGCTGTCATAGGAATCATCTTCTGATGATGTTGTGCGTAGCACGGGGTGTGGGGCCCACGAAGCGGGCCTAATTGATGGTAGGGGCACCCACTCAGGGAGGCGGAGGGTGCCAGCTTGCCCCACCTGGAAGCAGAAACTCCCGAACAAGATTTCGAGTTCGTCGCCTATGGGCTCGAAGTCCTTCATGGTGGCCGGCGAGTGGGCGGTAAAGTCGAAAGCGCCGAAGAGGAGGTGACTCTCCGTCGCCGCAGAGTTGTAGATCGATCGGGTCGGGACCGTCACGGCTGTAGGGGTTCGTAGCATGGAAAACAAAAATTTTCTATCGCATACAAACAAACAAGCCAAGATCTATCTACTAGATTGTAGCAACGAGTCGATGGAATAACTTACCCTCGAAGATTCCAAAGTGTTTAACGAGAGCGGATTCTCGTGGGTGATGTAGTCGTACTCTTTCCGATCTCAAGATCGTGTAGACGATCCTTCCGTAGTGTTCGGCAGCGCTTCATGATCGGTCACACGTTCGACTTTCGACGAAGACCTTCCTCTCCTTGTTCCAAAGAAAGCGGAGGTTGTAGCACTCTCCTCGCGATTCCGGCAAGACCTGGGCGTGGTACCAAGTAGAGGAAATCCTTCGCCTTAAGCCGAGCGAGTATGGTGGAGTATGAGAGAGGGCTATTAGTGGTCTAGAGATTAGACACACCAATTAGAAGGCTCTAAACCACAGGCTAAAGCAATTAGAAGCTCTAAACCAAAACGGATCTAAGCCGGAGATTAGAGGATAGGAACTTGTGTGTCTAGAGGAGGAGGCCCCTCCTTTTATAGGTGGAGAAGGCTGGCCAGGGAGGGAGGAGTCCCTCCCAACTCGGCCTAGGCTGGCCCACGGCTTGGAGGAGAGGGACTCCTCCTCCAAGTTGGTTTCAACCTCCTCTTGCTTGTTTCCCACGCTTTCTGTTTCAGTTTCTGTTTTAGCGTTTGACTTTCAAACTGGCAGTTTGACTTTTTTCAGTTTTGGAACAGCAAGAACACTTAGTACATGATGCAATCATTCAATGACACATTCATGTACCCTCCCCCGAGTCTTGGACAATCCGAACCTTCTAGAACATTCCGATGAAAACACGGAATCATTCCCGAACTCAAAGCGGGACTTTCCTTATATGAATCTTATTCTCCGGACCATTCCGGATCACCTCGTGATATCCGGATCCCATCCGAGACTCAACAACATTCGGTCTCTTTCTCATAATACCATAACTACTCAAAACAACGTCGAATCCTTAAGTGTGTCTCCCTACGGTTCGTGAATTATGCGGACATGATCGAGACACTTCTCCGAACAATAACCAATAGAGGAATCTGGAAATTCATATGGCTCCCACATATTTCTACGATTACTTTGCGATCGAATGAACCACTTACATACGATACCAATTTCCCTTTGTCTCACGATAGTTTAATTATCTGAGGTTATGATCGTCGGTATCTCTGCATACCTAGTTCAACCTCGTTACCGATAAGTACTCTTTTCTCGTTCCCGTGATATGTGATCCCTTGTGACCCAGTCACATACTTGCAAGCTAATTGGATGACATTCCACCGAGAGGGCCCAGAGTATATCTATCCGTCATATGGATGGACAAATCCCACTCTTGATCCATGTGTTTCAACCAATAATACTTTCCGAACACTCAATGCCACCTTTATAGCCACCCAGTTATGGTGTGGTGTTTGATGTCATCAAAGCATCCATCCGGTAAAGGTGATATGCATGATCTCATGGTTGAAGGAATTAGGTTACCATGTATCAGAAAGCATATAGCAATTGAACTATTGAAATGACTTGATCTTTATGCTATGCTTATCTATAGGAGTATGTCCACCATATCATTCTCCTAACGATATGTTCTTGTTGTCGATAACATCTCAATGTTCATGATAGTGAAACCACAATCATTAATCAACCAACAAGCTAGTGAAGTATAGAGGCTATACTAGGGACTTCAAATTAAGTTTACAAATCACACAAGTATTAATGTTTCCTTGTTAATACTATTATAGAATGAATGTTAACATTTATCATAAACACAAAGATATAATAATAACTATATTTATTATTGCCTCTAGGGCATATCTCCAACAGTCTCCCACTTGCACTAGAGTCATCTAATCTAGATTACATGGTAATATACCGAACACCCATGGCAGTTTGGTGTTGGTCATGTTTTGCCCTCGGGAGAGGTTTAGTCAACGGATCCGCCACATTCAGATATGTGTGTACTTTTCAAATCTTTATATCCCCATCCTGGATACGTTCTCGAATAGCGTGAAAACGCAGCTTGATATGCTTCAGCTTCTTGTGTGACCTTGGTTCTTGCGCATTGGCTATGGCGCCCATGTTATCACAGTAGATAGACATTGGGTCCAGCGCACTAGGAACCACACCCAGCTGTGTAATGAACTCTTTCATCCATATCGCTTCTTGTGAAGCCTCCGAAGCAGCCATGTATTCAGATTCGATTGAAGATCTCGCCACAACGCTTGCTTTGCACTCCTCCACTAACTGCTGCACCATTCAAAATAAATATTATCCAGTTGTGATTTAGAATCATCTGGATCGGTGTTCCAACTAGCATCGGTGTAACCATTAACAACGAGCTGTTCATCACCTCCATAAGAAAGAACCATATCCTTAGTTCTTCTCAAGTACTTAAGGATGTTTTTGACCGATGTCCAATGATCCACTGCTGGATCACTTTGATATCTGCTAGTTAAACTAACAGCATATGCAATGTCGGGTCTAGTACATACCATGACATACATTAGAGATCCTATGGCTGAGGCATAGGGAGTCTTACTCATCCTTTCTCTATCTTCTGCCGATGTTGGACTTTGAGTTTTACTCAAGGTCGTATTGGGCAACATGGGCAAGAACCCTTTCTTGCTTTCTTCCATTCCAAACTTCTTTAGAACTTTGTCCAAATATGTACTCTGTGACAATGATATTTGGCGTTTGATCTATCTATATAAATATTTATGCCTAATATGTAAGCTGCTTCGCCAAGATCCTTCATTGAAAACTATTATTCAAATATTCCTTGACACTATTAAGAAGGTCTACATCATTCCCAATCAACAATATGTCATCCACATATAGTATTAAGAATGCTACAGAGCTCCCACTCACTTTCTTGTAAATACAAGCTTCTCCATAAGTTTGTATAAAACCAAAACTTTTGATCACCTTATCAAAACGTTGATTCCAACTTCGGGATGCTTGCTTCAATCCATAGATGGACCGTTGAAGTTTGCATACCTTGTTAGCATCTTTAGGATCGACAAAACCTTTGGGTTGCATCATATACAACTCTTCATCAATATCTCCATTGAGGAATGCTGTTTTGACATCCATCTGCCATATCTCATAATCATAATATGCAGCGATTGCTAACATAATCCTCACAGATTTTAGCATCGCTATTGGTGAGAAAGTCTCATCGTAGTCAACTCCTTGAATTTGTCGAAACCCTTTTGCGACAAGTCGAGCTTTATAGACAGTAACATTACCATCAGCATCTGTTTTCTTCTTGAAAATCCATTTGTTCTCGACAGCCTTCCGGCCATCCGGTAAGTCCACCAAAGTCCATACTTGGTTTTCGTACATGGATCCAATCTCGGATTTCATGGCTTCTTTCCATTTATTGGAATCTGGGCTCATCATCGCTTCCTCATATGTCTCGGGGTCATCGGTGTTGTCTACCAACATGACACTCATAACGGTATCGTACCAATCTAGAGTGGTACGAGTTCTCGTTGACCTCCGAGGCTTTGTAGCAACTTCAACCGAAGTTTCATGATCATCATCATTAGCTTCCTCTCTAATTGGTGCGGGCACCACAGAACTTCTTCCGTGCGCTACTGCAATTTTGAGAGAAGGTTCGACAACCTCGTCAGTTCTACTTTCCTTCCAGTCACTTCTTTTGAGAGAAATTCCTTCTCTAGAAAGGATCCATTCTTGGCAACGAAGATTTTGCCTTCGGATCTATGATAGAAGTTATACCCAATAGTTTCCTTGGTATCCTATGAAGACGCATTTTCCTCTTTGGGTTCAAGCTTGTCCGGTAACTTCTTTACATAGGCTTCGCATCCCCAAACTTTAAGGAGCGACAATTTAGGTTTCTTCCCAAACCATAATTCATACGGTGTCGTTTCAGCAGTTTAGACGGTGCCCTATTTAAAGTGAATGCGGCTGTTTCTAATGCATAACCCCAAAATGATAGCGGTAAATCTATAAGTGACATCATAGAACGAACCATATCTAAAAGAGTTCGATTACATTTGGACACACCATTCTGCTGTGGTGTTCCGGTGTCAATCAGGAAAGTATTCCGCATTTCTTCAAATGCTCGCCAAACTCATAACTTAGATATTCACCTCCACGATCAGAACGCAGAAATTTAATCTTCTTGTTACGTTGATTCTCTACCTCACTTTGAAACTCCTTAAACTTCTCGAAAGTTTCGGACTTATGTTTCATGAAATATATATACCCATATCTACTCAAGTCATCCGTGAAGGTAAGAACATAACGATAACCACCGCGCGATGCTACACTCATTGGTCCACACACATCGGTATGTATGATTTCCAATAAGTCCGTAGCTCGCCCATCATACCGAAAATGGAGTCTTAGTCATTTTTCCCATCGACATGCTTCGCATCTTTCAAGTGATTCAAAATCAAGTGATTCAAGAAGTCCATCGAATGGAGTTTCTTCATACGCTTCACTCCAATGTGACCAAGGCAGCGATTGCCACATATAGGTCGAATTATCGCTTGATTTCAAACGTTTAGCCTCAATGTTTTTGATATGTGTATTTCCACTATCGAGATTCAATAAGAATAGACCATCTATCAAAGGTGCATGTGCATAAAACATATTACTCATATAAATCGAACAATCATTATTCTCTGATTTAAACAAGTAACCGTCTCGCAATAAACAAGATCCCGATATAATGTTCATGCTCAACACAGGCACTAAATAACAATTATTTAAGTATAAAACTAATCCCGATGGTAGATGAAGGGGTAAGCGCCGACACGATCACATCAACCTTTGATCCGCTTCCCACGCCGCATCGTCACCTCGTTCTTCGCTAGCTTCCGTTTATTCTGCAGCACTGTTTGAGTTACAAATATGAGCAACCTAACCAAGATTCAAATACCGTGCACTACTACGAGTACTAGTGAGATACACATCAATAACATGTATATCAGATATACCTTTCTTCTTGATGTTGCCGTTCTTCAGATCCGCCAAGTACTTTGGGCAATTCCGCTTCCAGTGACCTTCTCCCTTGCAGTAAAAGCACTCAGTTTCAGGCTTGGGTCTAGCCTTGGTTTTCTTCGCCGGCGTGGTAACTTTCTTACCACCCTTCTTGAAGTGTCCCTTTTGCTTAGACTTGCCTTTCTTGAATTTGGTGGTCTTATTGACCATCAACACTTGGTGCTCTTTCTTGATCTCCACTTCTGCAGACTTTAACATAGCAAACAGTTCTGGCAACTCTTTGTTCATGTTCTGCATGTTGTAGTTCATCACAAAGTTCCTGTAACTTGGTGGTAGTGACTGGAGGACACGGTAAATCCCCAAAGCATTAGGAATCACTATACCCAAGCTTTGAAGTTTGTTTTGCGTGCCACATCTTAAGCACATGCTCAGCAGAGCTGCCCTCTTCCATCTTGCAGTTAAAGAACTTTTCAGAAGCCTCATAGCTTTCAATTGCCGCATGAGTCTCAAAATCAATTTGAGATCCTCGACAATATCATATGGGTCTGACTCTTCAAACCTTTTCTGAAGCTCCGATTCTAAACCATACAAGATAGCACACTGAACTATGGAGTACTGATTCTTCCGAGCGAGGTAAACATTCTTTACTTCATCGGGAGCATCAGCTGCAGGTGGGTCACCCAGCGGTGCATCCAGCACATAGGTCAAATTACCAGCTGTGAGGACAATCCTCAAATTGCGGAACCAATCCGCGAAGTTGCTTCCATTGTTTTTCAACTTTTCTTTCTCTAGGAACGCATTAAAATTGATGGTAGGGGCTGCCATTGATCTACAACATATTTGCAATAGTTTAGACTAAGTTTATGACAAATTGAGTTCAAATTAATTAATGAAATTAAACTAGGTGAACTCCCACTCAAAACAACATCCCTCACATTGTTTTAGTGATCACACGAACCAAATCCACTACATCAACACCGATCATCACGAGAGTTGATATAGTTTCAATGGCGAACAATCGTCATGTTCATCATATCTACTATACGATTCATGCTTTACCTTTCGGTGATCCGTGTTCCGAGACCATGTCTGTACATGCTAGGCTCGTCAAGATCAAACCTTAGTTTCTGCATGAGAAAATCTGGCTTGCTCACGTTGTATACACTTGCAGAATCTAACACACCCGATCATCACGTGGTGCTTCGAAACAACAAGCTTTAGCAACGGTGCTAACTAAGGGTGAACACTTTATGATTTGAAATTCAGGTGCATGAGGGATCATCTTATAATGCTATCGTCGTCTACTAAGCAATACAAGATGCATAAAGGATTGATCATCTTATGAGGGATCAATGACGCTTCACCATGGTTGTCATCCACCGGCTTCAACTATTACAACTACTTTGAATAGACACCCGGGTCTTAACATAAATTAAAGACAACCATATGGCTCCTGCCGGTTGCCAACTTACAATAAGTAACATTGCATACATCAAATATAATCACAATCATGGCCATATCACATCACTGCACACCCCTGCAAAACAAAGTTAGACGCCTCTACTTTCTTTGCATATTTTACGTGGTTTGGGGCTTTCAATAAGTGTCGTTCTAACTTACGAACAAGAACCACAACATTGATACTAGCATTGTTGATCACCCGTTGTAAATTGGATCTTAACTATGCTAGGAGAAAGCAGGCACCATAAAGCCACTTATGCAATACAAGTTGCATGTTAAGCGTGGAGAAAGTCTCATGAACGATGTCATGTAAGGTTAGCCCGGGCCGCTTCATCCCAACATACCGCAAGATGCAAAGTACACAAAAAGCAATCGACAATAAAAGCATCAACGCCCACAATGACCATTATGTTCTACTCGTGCAACAGATCTACATATAGACACGGCTCTGATACCACTGTAGGGGTTCGTAGCATGGAAAACAAAAAATTTCTATCGCATACAAACAAACAAGCCAAGATCTATCTACTAGATTGTAGCAACGAGTCGATGGAATAACTTACCCTCGAAGATTCCAAAGTGTTTAACGAGAGCGGATTCTCGTGGGTGATGTAGTCGTACTCTTTCCGATCTCAAGATCGTGTGGACGATCCTTCCGCTGCGTTCGGCAGCGCTTCCAGATCGGTCACATCGTTATTTTCGTGAACCTTCCTCTCCTTGTTCCAGCAGCGGAGGTTGTAGCACTCTCCTCGCGATTCCAAAGGCAACTGGCGTGGTACCTAAGTAGAGGGAAATCCCGAGGCTTCCTTAAGCGGAGGCAGTATGGTGGAGTATGACAGAGGGCTATTAGTGGTCTAGAGATTAGACACACCAATTAGAAGGCTCTAAACCGCAGGCTAAAGCAATTAGAAGCTCTAAACCAAAGCGGCTCTAAGCGGAGATTAGAGGATAGGAACTTGTGTGTCTAGAGGAGGCCCTTCCCTCCTTTTATAGGTGGAGGGCTGGCCAGGAGGGAGGAGTCCTTCCCAACTCGGCCTAGGCTGGCCGCCGGCTTGGAGGAGAGGACTCCTCCTCCAAGTTGGTTTCAACCTCCTCTTACTTGTTTCCCAGTTTCTGTTTCACAGTTTCTGTTTTCCACATCTGTTTTAGCGTTTGACTTTCAACTGGCAGTTTGACTTTCAGTTTTGGAACAGCAAGAACACTTAGTACATGATGCAATCATTCAATGACACATTCATGTACCCTCCCCAGTGCGGACAATCCGGAACCTTCTAGAACATTCCGATGAAAACACGGAATCATTACCGAACTCAAAGCGACACTTTCCTTATATGAATCTTATTCTCCGGACCATTCGGATCACCTCGTGATATCCGGATCCCATCCGAGACTCGAACAACATTCGGTCTCTTTCTCATAATACCATAACTACTCAAAACAACGTCGAATCCTTAAGTGTGTCTCCCTACGGTTCGTGAATTATGCGGACATGATCGAGACACTTCTCCGAACAATAACCAATAGAGGAATGAAATTCATATGGCTCCCACATATTTCTCACGATTACTTTGCGATCGAATGAACCACTTACATACGATACCAATTTCCCTTTGTCTCACGATAGTTTACTTATCCGAGGTTATGATCGTGGTATCTCGCATACCTAGTTCAACCTCGTTCGATAAGTACTCTTTTCTCGTTCCGTGATATGTGATCCCTTGTGACCCAGTCACATACTTGCAAGCTAATTGGATGACATTCCACCGAGAGGGCCGGAGTATATCTATCCGTCATATGGATGGACAAATCCACTCTTGATCCATGTGTTTCAACCAATACTTTCCGAACACTCAATGCCACCTTTATAGCCACCCGATTCGGTGTGGTGTTTGATGTCATCAAAGCATCCATCCGGTAAAGGTGATATGCATGATCTCATGGTCGAAGGAATTAGGTTACTATGTATCGAAGCATATAGCAATTGAACTATTGAAATGACTTGATATTTATGCTATGCTTATCTATAGGATTATGTCCACCATATCATTCTCCTAACGATATGATCTTGTTGTCGATAACATCTCAATGTTCATGATAGGGAAACCACAATCATTAATCAACCAACAAGCTAGTGAAGTATAGAGGCTATACTAGGGACTTCAAATTAAGTTTACAAATCACACAAGTATTAATGTTTCCTTGTTAATACTATTATAGCATGAATGTAAACATTTATCATAAACACAAAGATATAATAATAACTATATTTATTATTGCCTCTAGGGCATCTCCAACAACGGCCGCACAATCAGCAGCCCCAGTTCCCACAGACGGCGCCAATTGACGAGGTTTCGACTTGTCAATGCACATTGTTATGGACTTGGGTTTTGGAGAAGATGGGGATGCTGGAGATCGTGGAACGGTTAACAGACAAGCAACCAAGGGACACGAGATTTACCTGTGTTCGTGCCCGAGGAAAACCCTACCCTGCTACGCTCTTGATTACGGCGGAACCGAAGATTACAGGGGTGCGCAGATTCGATCTGGCGTGGAGGTGTGTATGCGAAAGTATGAATCGAGAGATCTAGGTCGTGCCCTCCTGGCCTTTATATAGACTTAGGCAGGTCCCGGGCATAGTCCTAGTCGGTTACAAGTTCTAGAGTTTTACCCCTTTGAATTTCCTATCTACTCTAGTCTTGTTCTCCAAGGATCCGAAGGCGTCATGGGCCTGGACCACCCGAAAGTCTTCATGGGCCGGCGTATGTCCGCCGTGGGCCTTCCTTGGGCTGGACTAGGTATGCTGAGGTCACGCACCCGTAGGGTACAACCATGTCAACCCCTCCCCACAGCCTCTCGGCTGACGCCGCGTTCGACCACGTCTGGCTGCGCCAGCCGCCGCCCAGCCGCCGACGCCAGACGTGGCTGCTCCCACGCGCCCGTCGTCCGCCCGACCGCCTCGTGGCTGTGGCTGCTCCCCGCCGGCGGCCGTGGCTTCGCCCATGCGCCTCAGTCGTCCCGCCCTGGCTGCTCCGCCCGTGTCGTCCTCGATTATTAGAAAAATAAAGAAATAGATAAATAAAAAAATTATATGAAGGAATTGAAAAAATAGAAAAAAGGACCTAAGATTAGAACTTATAATATATGGAGGTGTTTTGGTAAATAAACACGGCCACATCGGCCTGACCACCTGGTCCCATCCGTCAGATTCTTCATTAGAACTGCGTCAAAGCTAGGTCAGTACTATCTGTGATCTCTTGCCCCTAAGTCGGATGCTTTCTGAAATTTTTAATTTTTTGATGATCTTTTAAAATCCTAAGACCAATTATTGTGTTTTTTTATTTTCTCGTACCGGAAACACTAGTATAAAAAGGGTCTTCGGTTCGGTCCAGAGTCTAACACTAGGCTAATTTGTTACGGGCCGGGACTAGTACGAGCATTAGTTCCGGTTCGTACCTTTTTGGTAGCTAGAAGCTTGAGGAAACTTTAGTCCTGGGTCGTTTCGGACCTTTAGTCCCGGATCTGATACGGGCCAGAACTAAAGGGGTTAGGGCACGGGCAACACCCTTTAAGTCTGGATCGTGATACGACCCGGATAAAGTGTGCGGACGCGGCAGGAAAATTTAAAATGGCTATAACTTTTACGTACGATATCGAAATAAAATATACAACATACCAAAATGTACGAAAAAAATTGTGAGTTTGATTTCAACGGCCTTAGGCCGTTTTGGATTATTTTAGACTTTTAAAATTCAAAAGGAAAAAAAGTTATTTAAAAAATTAATATTTTTTGCAATTTTATTTATTTTATATTTGGATTCCTCACATTTTTCTGATAATTATGGATATATTATTTGTCGAATTTAGATCTACAGATTTAAAAATATCATTTGTGCCATATTAAATGAATAAATGACAAAAAATGAATAAGATATTATTTTATTTAGTTTTTTACTTTCTTTGGATTAAAATATTATTATTACTTATTTATTGTTGTTTACTAAAATAGTTGTTTGTAATTTCAAAAAATAAAGATGTATGGCATATTGATAAGGGGCTATTAGGATTGATATGGTGGTGTTGATAACAAAGTAGAAATGGGCTTCGCGCAAGAACATCTGATGAAACAAAAAAGTTAAACTGCTGAGGATGGAGTAGTGTTAGGATGGATGACCGACCTACGACCCTGAGACTAAAGGTCCTTTGTCTCCCGCTATAAAAACGTTCATGTGGTGGCTTCTAATTCCAAGTTAAAATAAACTGGGACTAAAGATAGAAGACTTTACTTCCGATTTCATAGTTCTGGATACAAAATGGAAACTAAAGGCCTTCACGGACCGGTATTGTATGTACTTTTCATTAGTGAAGGAGAAGGCAGCCCGAAGCTGGTTTTCTTACGGGCCTCTGATGACTGCACGGCGCGCTGCGTATCGGAACAGGCTTAGTATGACTCGTCCCGTCGTTGTGGGCAGATCGAGGCCAGCACTAGACAGGTTTGAATATATAAATTGATGGCAACTAGGAGTATAAATAGTAGTAGTGGTTTCTTTCAAGTTAGCCTAAGAAGAAGGCACTCGTATGTTCGATCAATAACGAAGTACTCCAAATTACTCTGTACACATGCTCACCTAGGTGGTTAGTATTCTGTTATTTTTCATTCAAAAAATTCTGAGATTTTTGAAATAGATATTATAGAATGTATATTACGTATTTTAAAAATTGCAAAAACAATTTGAATAAATAAATAAGATAGTGCTAGCATATCTAGATTAGCATACGTACAGAGTAATTTGAAACCAGGGAGTATTTGTTTAGATCAATGTTATCCCTTCGATCTATAATAAGTATTATAGTTTTGAACTAAGATTAGTTTAAAATAGCGACACTTAGGATCCGAGGTAATAGTATTTTGTCTACTCCCTCTATCCCAGTTTATAAGACTTACGCGTATACCTAGGTCGTCCGCATGAGCTATATAATATAAATTATATAATATAAAAATTATATCATTAGAAAATATAACATTTAAAGTTTCTAATAATATAATTTTTATCTTATATACCTCATGCTAAGTTGGTTAATTTGTTAATCTAGAAATACGTGTAAGTCTTATAAACCGAGACGGAGGGAGTAGATAAAAGAGAAGACGGATGATTCGGTATTTTCTTTACCAAGTGCACTACAAGGGGTAGGGTTGATGAATGGTCAAACAGTTAATTTTGCGAAGTACTATTCTGGATTATAGGACTAATATGTACTTTAAGAAAATAGTTTAACCATAAATTTGGTCAAAAATATATGAATCATATATCACAAAAATTATATCATTGAAAGCGTATTTTGAATATGAATCTAATGGTATCATTTTTATTAAATATAGGTTGTATTTTATTGACCAAATTTACGGTTAAACTATTTTCTCAAAGTACGTAATTGCCATAAACCGAAATGGAGGTAGTATATTCTTTCATCCTGGTTTAACAAATATATATACTAAGAATCATGCAATCTTAAAACTCTTTCATCTTCTAGACTCATAAACATTTATTCCAGAGAGAGAGGCAATCAAAAAATTAGTGATAGCCATTTAGCCTAATCACAGAAAGCTTAGAGCTAGCATCTAGATTTGTTATATATGCCCTTTAAACCGGGATGAAGTAAAAACCTATCACTTTAGCCCCGATAAAAGGTTCACAGGTGACGGTGAGAGATAAATAGAAGAATGTAGTAATACTTAATCAGAATAAAAGAAGTGACAAATAATGGAGTATTTTCTTAGAGCATACCCAACGGCATGTTTCAAATTGGACACAAAATGTATCCATTTGGGGCATGCCCAGGCCCGGTTGTGCTTATCTGCGGGTGCACCCAACGGGGAAAAAAAACTTCATTGAAATTTCTTTCATACCAAATATATTACATAGTGGCAAATAACTTCAATAAAAACAAACTATATCCAAACTTCGGTCGCGTCGACAGTGGCCTAGTCATCGTCCTCATCGGCGGCGAGGTCGATGAACTCCGGCTGCACCCACGGCCGCTCTGGCTGAGGCGGCGGTGCCAACGGGCATGGTAGTGGTGGTAGAGGCATCTAGCGGCAGCATGTACGAGGACGGCGTGGGGGGCATGTGCGTCATGGCACAGGCCTCCATAGCCGATGCATGCAGGGCCTGGAAAGTGCCTTGCCAGCACGCCTCCTCCGCGAGCGATACCTCCTCCTCCGACTAGCGCATGGCAAGGGCGAGGGCCTCTTCGTTGGAGAGGCCCGGCGGCATGATGGCCGCAAGCACCCCCGGCTTGACCTCCACCTCCTCCTTCTCCTCCTGTTTGATATCCAGCTCGTCCTCATCCTAGGCGTCCTCCCAGTCAGAGCTGTCGGAGTTGTCGTCGGTGATGTCGATCTCCGGTAGGTCGTCGGTGGCCACCTCTAGGTTGAAATCCCACAGATGGTGCTCCACCGCCGCTCGTCGTGTTCCCACCGGAGGAAATCCGCCCAAAAATGGGCCTCAGGGTGGTACGCGGGGTCGGCGTGGCGGTGTGGCGGGAGCATGGGAGGTGGCGCTCAATCTCGGCATCCCGCGCCAGCCCTTCCAAAGGGACAGGTGGCACCATAATCCTGTCCTGATTGAGGTGCCACCAGTGCGGGAGGTGGACGCCACGGTGATGGCATATCGTCCCCATATGCCACTGCCATCACGCATGTACTCTTTTACTCATCACGTGTTATCGATGTTCCTGTGATCAACACTTCGATCACAGGTCTGGCCAAACGATGACGAACAACATAACACATGAGTGGCGGTTCCCAGAACTACACGATACATAACCTTGACATACTATCCGATAAGAGTGAAGATCAACTTTATCATTACCCGGTTACAAAGTAACTTTTTATGGGCTCAGCCACATCCATATCGTATCCATCCAAGTATGTATGTGTGGTCAAACAATCATTTAGTAACATCAATACTTATAATAAAAAAATCAATAACAATATTAACGATTTGTTTCATGATATATCAAATTGGGTCTATCTATATCCGTTGTTCTCTCAACAACTCTGATCACATATAACATCCACAAATCTTCACAAAACTTTGTATTTTCTCAATAGTCAGGAAATCAGAACTATCAATGATATATGAAATAGTTTTATAGTTATATAAATGGTGTTTATAATTTCACGCATGTGATAGGATTTTCCTCCAAAACTCATTATTCCAAACAAATACAATTATAACACAAAGTAATAAACTTAATCATAAAACATAAAATATAGAATAATACGACTTATTATTGCCTTTATGACATATTTCCAACACGGCAAGCATACACCGGTCAACGAGGAAGAGGAGCATGAAGAGGCGCAACGCAAAAAAACATCGATCGGTGGCGAGATGGAGAGTCAGATCTCTCTCTACGTGTTTTTGTATTCCACAAAATTATGTAAAACATTAAATTTGAATGAAGGGATAAAAATAATTATTATTATTATGAAACCATTCGAATTTTAGGAAGTTAAAAAAATAGGGACTTGTAGATTGCTAGAGTAGATATTACCTTATTTGCTCAAAATATTTTTTGTTTTCACACTAGTAGGAAAAGGCCTAGTGGCGGTGTTCGAAAAAGGAGGTTAGTGGCATTGAACCAGTATGCTAGTGAACGCCACTAAGGTAGTTGATCTAGTGGTGGCGTTTACACGAAATTCCAGCACTATATGTCATAATAGTGGCATTTCCTGTAAGCGCCACCATTAGATACCTATTTTTGGCGTTTCTATTATTTTGAGCGCCACAATTGAGTTTTCAAAAATTAAAAAAAAATCTGGTGCATCCAATTGAATATTCACAACACAACAGGATGTATTCACAGTACAACGGAATATATTCATACATTCAACTACATATAGTAGCACATCATACATTCCACTACATATATATAGTTGAGTTAGCTAACTATATAGCACTAACTACTGGTTCTCACAAGGATTATCGGCAATGTCTGTGCCATACCTAATGGCAGCAGCAGGAATCTCGTCATCTGAAGAAGCGTCAGAGTCTGTCAATGATTCAGGGCATAGATAGTTGAAATAGCTCACGCGATCTTCACATAGATGGAAGACCAAATTGTCCCTGCTGTCACAACGGCCAATCGAAATGGTACATGAACTCAACTCTAAACTTACAGGGTATGTTCTTCATCATAAAAAGGCAACAATTATCACGCAATTTAGTTGCGGGTTATATATAGTTTGATTGCTTGTGAATGAATATACCATACTAACTTCGCAGTTATAAGAAAGCACTATGACAACCTTCTTGTTCTTGCACCCTAGGTAACCACAATGCTCACACCCATCATTATTCATTATACCTATATATAATCATGCAAACTTAGTTATATAGACCATTTTAGCATCATAAGTAGCACAATATATCAACATAACACATATGTAATATTAGCTAGCATCATGGATAGCACAATGTATCAACATAACACATAATTAATATGATAGGTAGCATAACAGTCTCATGCAAACATCCTAAACTCGAGTAGACTCACGGTGTGTGTTATTTGTGATCTTGCATGCTCTTCGTTGTTTGTAGCTATCTTAGCCAAGTAGTTGCTAGTGACTCCAAGAGGGGGTATTTATGCTCGATAGTGGGTTCATGCCTCTAGTTTCTAAGGGAAATGACAGAAATCTCTTCGGTTGTAGATGTGTTGCTTCCACTAGGGAGAAAATAACGGTCTCTTGTTCATGGAACATGTGGACTGTTTACCTTACACACTTTTCTTAAAGCAGTTGTCTGTTGTTTACAACTTAATACTAGAGGGGGTTCGGATGATAACCTAAAGGTGGACTTCTAGTCATAGATGTAGTTGGATGGCGGTCTATGTATCTTGTTGTATTGCCCAATCGAATCTCATAGGATCTTTCTGACTAGTAATTGCATTGTTATGCCTTGCTCAGTTCCTTTCGATTGCCCTGATGTAATTTGTTTACCCTTCATGCCATGTTGTTTATCTAAGGAGGGCACCTCTAGTGAACTATGGATCCCGGTCCAATCTTTATCATTGATACATCTTCCACTGTTACCTGTTTACTTGCTGCAAACCATTACCTTCCACACCATTCGTTAAATCCTTTGTTACAGCAAAACGGTGAGCTTGACAACCTCACTGATTCGTTGGGACAAAGTCTTGAGTTTGTCTTGTGCAGGTCTCCGCGTTGCTTGCAACACCTGTGTGACATTTCCTTCCTCCTTCTGGTCGATAACCTCGGTCTCAACTGAGGGAAAACTTGTTGCTTGCTCTTCACACCCTACGCTTGGGGTTACCAACGAAGTGCCACGTCGAGCAACATCAAGGGGCTAGCCTCGTCCTTCCCGCACTATTTTCGCTACCGGCTCTCGCTAAGGACCTCATACTGGACCGCCATCACATGGGGATCAAGTACAAGATCCCTGACCAAGGGGTTATCCTCCTCGTGACGGTGGCGTGCCAGTTGCCTCTTTGTCTGGCGGTGCTCCTTCTCCTTGTCCCTCGTGGCGATTCTCATGCCCTATGGCACTAACAGATGCGCCATACGACGTTCCTCCTCAATGTTGAGGACCGCTCTCGTCCCCAAGTGCTAGACCGCGGCGCAGTCGTAGGAACGGGCCGCCTCCCACGGGAACTTGAAGGTACCTAGCTGTGGCATCCCGCAAAACCACTACTAGAAAATCGCGTTGATTTTGTGCATTGCATCATCATGACCGCATGCTCATGTCATTATACCACATTTCATTTGAGCATCGTCATGTCATCTTGCATTTGTTTGCATCAAACTATTTTCGACAAACCCGATTTTGTTTGCTAAGCGCCCCGTCTTGATCTCAAATTAAAAACCGGGTCTCCGGAATATTTTGTTTTGACTAACCACGGTTTGCAAATGGTCCGTTTAAAATAAATAAAATATGTAATTATTTTTAGTGGGGCAGTCGAACGGGCCGATTCGACCCAGTCGACCACCCCAGAAATAAAACGGTCCATCCAAACCTAAAACCTATTCCCACCCAAACCTAATCTACCCACCACTCACAGCTCGCCACCTCACCCTCTCCCCCAATTCCTACCCACCCTGCCACATCATCAATCCTAGACTTTTCCCCTCTCTCTCTCTCTTTCACACAGCCCCCTCCTACCCCTCTCCCTTACAGGTTGGCCCCACCCCGAACCGCGGCCCACACCCCCCCACCAACCCCTGGTCTGCCCCATGCCCTGGCCCACCTGTACCTGCCCCACCCCGACCCCCTCTCCTTGTTCCCCAGGCCCCACTCGCCCCGGCCCCACCCCATCTCTCCTCCCTCCTCCTCTCACGCTGCTCCTCCTCCTTCCTCCTCCGCCCTGCCCTCCCGCAGCCTCCTCCTCCTCCTCCGCTCGCCTCCCCAGCTGGACCGCCTGGCGACCAGCCTGCCCGCTCTCCCTCCACCGCATCCCTCACCCGCTCCCCACCTTCCTCGCTGGGCGCCTCCTCCCGTGCTCGCCGCCACGCCGCCGCCTCGCCTCACTGGCACCCTCCGCCGCGACGCCTCGCCTCTTGGCTCCGCCCGCTCCTCGACCTCGCCTCCCGCCGCCGTCCGCGGCGTCCGCTCCTGCGCCTCCTCCTCCAGGGCCGGCTCCGCCAGCCCCTTCCTCCCGGCGCGCCCAAGCCCGAGATCCCCTCCTCGGCTCCTCCTCCCCGCTCTCCCGCTCGCCCAAGCCACACCGGCTGCCGCGTGCCCGCCGCCGGCGACCCCTCTCCCGCACCACCGCCTCCTCCCGCCGCTCCTCCTCCGACCTCGCTCCGGCCGCCCTCGCCGCCGAGCGTCGCTGCTCCCCTTCCTCCGGCGAGCTCCCTCCAACCACCATCGGACCCCGCCCGCTCCTCGCCTTGCCTCTGCAACATCTCGCCACCGGGCCCCGCCTCACGCCTGCAGCGACCTGCGGCCGCGCGCCTCGCTGCCAAGCCCGGCCTCCTCCGGCCCTGTCCCTGGTGGGTCCTAGGCCGCGCGAGCCCGCCCTGTCCGCCACCTCCCCGCAGTCCCTCCTTTTCTTCGCGCATCGTCGCCACGGACGCCAAGACCGAACCCGAACCTTGGTGCCGATCCCAAGTTCGCCACCGGCGAATAAGGTGGTACCTCAAGGCCTTCGTCACGGGACGCCGAGAACCCGAAGGACGACCTCACCGAACCCGGCGCCACTCGAGACCGACAACGACATCGGTCGTCGGAACCCCAAGATCTCCTTCCCGGAATGCGACGCCTCGATCCTGCGGATCCGAAGACCACATGTGCGACACGTACTCTTTTCCCGGAACGCCAAGACCGCCCCGATACGAGGACACGACAAGATCTACGCGACGACGAGATCGACATCGACCAGGGCGAGTCCGATGCGCCCCCGACACCGAATCAAGTCCTTCTTCCCAGAACGCCAAGCTCTTCACCTTGCGTCCAACCCCGAGACCGAACCCTGAACCCTGAGACCGACCCCGAACCCCGGAACCCCAAGATCTGTCGAACCCTAATGTGTGACCCCTCTCTTGAACCCTATTTTTATAAATGTAATATATACCTGTTGCACATTTAATTGTTCATGCATCCATACTTGTCTGTGGTTTGGGGGCCTTATGCCGATTCACCTCATAATTAAATATGGGCCCCATATGCGGGCAATCTAGTCTTATATTGGCCTCATTTAAATTCGTGCATCGAACCGTTGTCATATCTTGCCTGGTTAAAACAACATTTAAATTGCGGGGTAGTTAAACAACTTGAACCACTTAATTAATTGTCGGGACCCTGGTTCCACTTAATATTTCCCAATTGCATCGCACCTTTGCCATGTCATACATCATGCATGCATCATGCCCGATTTTCTACCGTAGTATTAAATAGTGCATCCGGTGTTTATTCTAGCGTTTTGCTTCTTCGCGGATAAGGCCGTTGAGTTGATGCGAGTGTCGACCCGATCTTCGGTTGAACCTTCGACCATGTTTCTCAGGCGAGCATCTCCCCCTTTCTACCTATCTTACTTTTATAGTATTTATTCCCTCCTGTTGATCTATTGCTACCTGTATTGCGATGCTCTAGTTTTCGTACCCGAGATATCCCTTGTCGCCTTATATTGCCTTGGACACATCCTATTACCTGTTGTTTGGTAGATAGCTGGACTTGCGCGTCGTAGTCGCTTGCTCAAGTGCTTTTGCGTGTCGTCAAGTGCCACAGTTGTTGGTGTATTGCCGTCTGTTTGATGTTGGAGATGATCATGCCTTTACTTATCGTTCACTTTAATTCCTGTTTAACAACTAAAATTGAAGTAAGTAAGCAGAGGCACAGGTGGGCAATAGATGTTATTTGGTTGTTAACCGTCCACTTGTGTCCCGTAGGACCCCGAGTGCTTGATACCTGTTCCTTGATTTATCGCGCTATCCACATCCGGGAGGATTATGGGACCCCCCTGAGCCAGAGCTTGATTCAGTCTTATTTCTTGGGGCCACAAACTAGTTTGAGGTTTTATTACTATCCTGTACTTATGCCATGCTACTACTGTATTTACGATTGTGCGAGGAGCACACTGTACTGTTTAGGATCGTGGCACGATTCCGCGGTGTCGACAAGCCCAGTTTTGGGTTCCCAGTCGTTCACAGCCGTCCCCACAACCTTGAGTCCGTCTCGGAGCCGGCCGGCTTCGTTGCGGGTCTACTTTAAGGGGTGGCCCCCTGAAATATTTCTGAATCCTGTGATTGCTTTGTCGTGAAAGCCTCGTTGGGTTTTGATTTGGTTTTTCCGAGGTTGATCGAGTGTGTGTTGCTATTGGTGCACCCGGCCGGTAAAACTTTCTCAAAGCCGTGTCATGGATATGGACGACTTGGAGCACAGTATCTCGATCATAGACAACTATAACTAAAGTAGTGCTATGAATTTAACTTTATAATGACTAGTAATCAGCTTCACTAAAACGGAATGGCTAAATAAAACTGCCAACCATTGCTTGTTTGGGTTGTCTCTGGTGACCATTGTATCTGACTAGTAAGTATTGCAACTACAACGGAATGGCTAAATAAAAGTACCAACAACTGCTGGATTTTTGGGATATCTCATGCTAATTGTATTTGACTAGAAAGTGTCGCAACTACAATGGAATGGTTAACTAAAAGTGCCCACTGCTTATTTTATCAGGGTAACTATCTATACTTGACTAGTAATTGCTGCAACGATAACTGAATAAATAAAACTGCCAACCGTGTGAGTTCCTCGGTTGACTTCCTCGTTTGGTCTCGAGGGGGAATACCAGGATGGGATTGTTTGGTGTTAGCATCAGGTTGGTTCCGAATAGGTCTTTCTTACCCCTCTCTGATAGCCGCCAGTTGTATCGAGTCTCTATAGGTTGTTTAGTGCATGCTGCCGCTGCCGCTCAGTCCACCATACCTATGTAGGCGAGGACCGCCGAATTCTAGCCTCGCCATGTACTGGCCTCAGTACTGACGCTCCTCTTTTTCCTTTGCCCTTTGTCGGCACCCCTTTTGTTTAAGCAGGTTTTGAGATCGACGTCGTTAGCAGGGTTACCCTTCCGGCTTGGCCTGGGCAGGTTTATGGACGCCATTGGTTATTCTTCAGGGCTCTTAGCCCCATTTGCATCTTGTCCGTAGTCGGACGCTCCATCGTTTTCAAGGTGATTTGGATCTTGTACCGTATATCTGTATTCTTGACTCATGGAGTCGTGTTGTATATATATATCTGTTCTGTGGGTCCCATCAAGGACTGTTGTGTACTGTTATTACTTCGTTTTCCACCCGCACGAAAGTGCCTGGTGGGCACCTTTGAATCGTTTCTATGCGGGTTTGGCGGGAATCGCTAAAACTTGCATAGGGTCGATTCTGAGGGTGTTACACTAGCTGGATTTTCCTATTGTTCACTATGAGCTGAGCTACCCAAGTCGGGGTCCTCGTGGGTTCCCGGTGAACACCACGAAACCTCGGCTCCGGCTCCGACATGATACTAATTAAACAGCAATATTTTCATACAACAGTTAGTCAACACATAAGAAATGAATATATATGTACAATAAATCATCTACACTAAATCATCTATATTAAAATCATCTACACTAAATCATCTACACTAAAATCATCTACACTAAATCATCTATACTAAATCATCTACACTAAAATCATTTATACTAAATCATATACACTAAATCATGTAGAATAAAATCATCTACACTAAATCATCTATACTAAATCATCTGCACTAAATCATCTATAGTTGTCTACTCTAAAATCATCTACTCTAAATCATGTAAACTAAATCATCTACAATCAATCTACATTAAATCATCTATACTAATAAAACAAATAAAAAGGGGTAAAGGGGACTCACTAGCGGATGCGGCGACGGGGGAGACGGGGATGAGGCGGCGGTGGCCGATGCAGTTGAGGCGGGGGCTATGACGAGGGAGATGGGGACAAGGCGACGTCGGCATATGGGGACGAGGAGGCTGTGGCCGATGCGGTCGAGGCAGGGGCAGCGACATGGGAGACGGGACGCGGCGGCGTCAGCGAGACGAGGCAGCGGTGGCCGACGCGGTCAAGGCAGGGGCGCGGCAGGGGTCGACTTGGAGTTGGGGAGTGAGAGGGAGAGTGAGAAGGGGAATTGCCGTTCTCGCGGGGTGGCGCGGGCGAAAAATGTCGTCCAAATTGGTGGCATTTGCAAATTCCAAACACAATCTCTAAATCTGGCCCGGATCCACTTGTGGGTACGCTTTAATAGTGGTGTCTGCCGTATATGGAACGCCACCATTAAGAATTAGTAGTGGCATTCGCTTTATTCGAGACACCACTACTATTTTTCCTTGCAGTAGTAGCGTCCAATATGTTTTACACGCCACTAGGAAAATGACTATTATAAACTTTTTCCTACTAGTGTCGGCGCTAAGAAAGATTAATTATAGCAAAAAAGTGGGCTACCATGAGGAATAGTGCTAAATTTACTATAGACATTAACAATAGTTGCATATTTTTTGACAAATTCTAGACTTCCTACAGTCCAAAATATGTCTCAACAAATTTATCCAAATACGTGTGCGTAGACTAACTTTTACTCTAAGGAAGTACTAGTATTTTAGTTAAACCTACACTATAGAAATTGAGGTAGTGCTAAACATACCGTAGACATTAACAATAGTTGCTAAAGATGAATATATGATAAATCTAAGTTGTGTGTATCAGCCGATCCAGAGTCCCGAAGTTTTATCCTTTTTGAAAAAAATCTGATAAATCGAAACCATGAGACTTTGCTTAGTCAGGCCAAGAAACAATAGAAGTTACTACTCCGAGTAGAAGACAAACATGATGACTTGCTTAAGCACGACCAGTTACTTCAAAGTACTACCAACTTATAAATTTAAGCGCGATTTTCTTCAAAGTACAAGCTCAATCTCCTCCCGACATGGTGCGATCTTTTTAGTCGTCCATCTTGACGTAGGTGCCGATCGCGTCGAGGAAGACGCCGGAGCGCGCGTGGAAGCCGAGGATCTTGCCGCCGCCCGCCGCGGGAAGCGCGAACGGCACGCCGTCCTCCTTCCCGTACGGCCCGTAAGTACGAGTGTTACTGACGAACTTCAGCGACCTGATGACGAACTTGCCCTTGAACTGGCCGTAGTGGCCTTCCACGCTCGTCAGGTACTCGTCCGGCTTCAGACGGAACTGAAAATTGTAAAGAAATGCTAGTCAATGTCAAGCCCTTTCAGTCTCTCGAACTCGCGACCGCGGAAATGGTGATGAATTTAGCATACCTCAGAGCGCTTCCCGCCTTGCCCACCCCACATGCCGGTCCGCTCCTCCAGGCCGTCCCGCTCGTAAACGACGGCCATCGCGTCCACGGCGTTGCAGTGTCGGACGACGACAAGGACGATGCGGTTGACCCCGCGAGTGTCCATCTTCACGGCGTCGCCGCCTCCGCCGCCGCATGGACCCATCCTCACGACCTCTCCGGCCTGCTTCTGAAAACAAAGTGCACGCGATCGACCTCAGAAAAAAGAACCGCAAGATTGTTCCAGCAAGGAGTGAAATTTCTCTTGCTTGTCGTGTACCTTTGCTGTCTTGCTGGGAACGACTTCCGTTTCTCCACCATGACCGGCACCGATGCTGATGGTGACGGTGGCCAGGCCGTGGCGCACCAAAACGGTTGTGGCTGACGTCGACGACGAGGATCCGGCCGTCACCTGCGTGGCACCGTTTCCGTGCGTGCACTCCTTAGCGTGCCCCTCCCGCTCGTGGAGCAACATCTGGACGACGCACCCGCGCGCGGCGTTGGGGCAGGGGACTCGGACGGACCTGAGGATGCGCTCGACGGCGTAGCAGCGGCCGTACTCCGTGGCGGCGGCGCAGACCTGGCACTTGCTCCTGTCCTGGAGCCTGTCGCGGCACGACGAGCAGACCACGTGCCCGGCCGCGCACTGGTACACCGGAGGCTGGAGCGGGTGGTAGCAGATGGGGCAGTCCAGCGCCTCCGGGTCGACGGTGACAGAGATCACCGCATCGGTGGCGCCGTCGCCGGAACTGCTCCCGCCGTGACGTAGCTGCTGCGGCGACTCCGCCTTGACGATCATCTTGCTCTTGTCCATATCGGAGTAGCCTGGAGCGTTGGAGTATTGTACTAGGTACAAAGTGACCGATGGGGAGGCCGGCATAATATATGCGGCGACTGGGTGATGGAGAGGCTCTTGTTGCTTCGTCTTCCATGGAGTACGAATGTGCCATCGCCGATGAGGATTTGATTAACCAACTTTGCCCCGTCCCTAGGATAGCAGAGTAAATTGACAGTTCTCGGGAAGTGCGCCAGCCGGCGGCGTACACGATGGAAAGGAGTGCTGCAGCTGCTTCGGAGTAGGTACACCCTTGCTTTCGTTTCAACTTCCTAGTAGTACTAATATTTTTTTGGTAAACAAGTTCGTAATAATCCCAGACTAGTCACAACGGGGAGTATTATATAGTAGCATGCATATGATAGTATCATGTAATAGTATAATGGTTTTAGTGTATTTATTGGTTTGTAAAATCTTAATGTAAAATTATTTATTTTAGATTGTTTTTAGTTTTATATGCTATGATACCGTATCTATTCATGATATTAATACAATCTATTCCATTATTAATTACGGTGACACATAAATATTTTGCATGCATATAATACATGATATCATCTATGATACCCGCATTGGGGCTAGTCTCAGCGCAACAATAATCACATCTTCTTGTTTTCTCTTCCATGTGTGTACGGGGCACTCCCAAATGCTGTCAATTTGGGGCATTTTGGTAAAGTGTCCCAAAATTTAAAATCGTTTGGGGCATTTTGATATGATGCCCTAAAAGATAGTATTATTTTGATACCATTCCCCTCCCCCTTCTCCATTCCCCATCCATCCCCACCCTAGAAGAGCGGTGGCGGCCCGGGGGGCGCCCGAGTCTAGAGAAGACGATGGCCAGACACGCGCTCGCGATGACGAGGCCAGGCACGCGCTCGCGAAGACGACAACCACGTGCGTGCCGACGACGACTACAGGCGGGTAGCTGCAACCTACGACGGCCACCGATCTGTTCAGGCAAGTTCATCTGTTGTTCTCCTCAGATCCTCCAATTCCATGTCGTGCCATGACTAGAGTTATGCCATTAAGATTTTGTTCCATGCCTAGGGTTAGGGTTAGGGTTCCTTGCCATGCCTAGGGTTTCACGTGAGTTTCTTACCATGCCTAGGGTTCGGTTAGGGTTTCTTGACATGCCTAGGGTTCAGGTTAGGTTTGCTTGCCATGCCTAGGGTTCATGCCGTTAGGGTTACATTGCCATGGGATTTTAGGGGTTTCATTGCCATGGGATTTAGGGGGCGATTTTCTGAAAATAACACGCCTAGGGTTCGTGTTGTTAGAATTTTTTAAAGGAACATGTTGTATTCCATTACTACTCCATGTCATATTGTATTTATGACTATGATAAGATGGTTTGCTGACTATTACATTGCATACTATGGCTCATAAAAATACATGTTGTATTGCTAACTATGATAAGATGGTTTGCTGACTATTCTGATACAAATTCTGGGAAGTGGCCAAACCAAGTTTCATAATTACCCCATGCATACCCTTCCCTTCAGCTGCAGTTTAATTTCCTGGCAGAGCTTTCATACATTTGTTTTTTTGGAACAGGATAGAAAGAAGAGAGGTGAATCATGAGAGCGGATTTCCCACATGTAAGTTGGGCCCCCGGCACCATCTGTGCCACAGATTTGTTGGAGATTCGTGCGAAGTCAATGCAGTCAATCGTCTGTCGTACGTTTATATTTAAGCCCTCCTGTTTTTTGGTATTTCACCCGCAGTCCAGGGGAGAGAATGACCACCCCACCGGCCCACACCAACCCCCAGCCCACGCGGCCAGTTTGTGGTTGGATCCAGTTTGTGGTTTTTTGGGGCCCCTACTTTTCCTTTTGGTTTTTCTTCATGCTTGGATCCAGTTCGTGGTTGAATATTTTGTTTGGATTAAATTCGTGGTTGAATCTTGATTGAATCTTTATTGAATATTGTACAGATTTTGTTTAAATTCGTGGATATGGGCCCCTACTTTTCCTTTATTGAATCTTGATTAAATTCATGGTATAATGTATTATCAAGTTTTTGACACGGATCTTGTATGGATTTTGTTCATGTTTGGATCCTTTCTTTTCATTCGTGCTTGGATCTTGATTTGAGTTTCTTGTTTGGATGAATCTTTAAAAAAGTGATGTTGGAAACGTGTATGAAAAATAACCATATCTAGTTCATGGATGAAACATGTATTTCCTCTTTCCAGATACTGTTCATGGATGAAACTTGTATGGTTTCTTGAATGATTTTTAATATCAGATTAAGGTCGTGAGACTACTTGTTTTATCTTGATAGGTGACATGTATGAAACTGATGTTTGATCTTGCTTGTAGCTAGACTAAATCATGTGTGTAATAATCTACTAAAACTTGTATGAATCTTTAATGTTTTTTGGATTTTGTATGTATGATCTGCACTGTATAAATATCCATAAAAATTATGCATGTTTCATTTTTAGAATAAAAAATGTCCATAAAAAACATTATTGAATATTCCTGAAATTTTAAGAGAAAAAATGAGGTGAAATAGAAAAAGAAACGTGTGTGTACAATTTTTTTGATTAAATTTATGAATCTAGAATATTTAGTGAATAATAAATATATAATAATATTTATAAATCTTTAAAATATTTAGTGTACAAGTTCTGTACTTGGCAGAAACAAGTTTGTAAAACATGTGAATCTTGTATGAAACTTCTGAATCTATGATGAAACAAAGTAAGAGTGTCTAAATATTGTTGAATAAAAAGTACAAGAATAAAATTTATCAAATAAGATTGTTCAAAAAACAAATTGTGCATGTTTCATTTTTAGAATAAAAAATGTACATAAAAACATTGTTGAATATTCCTAAAGTTTTAAGAGAAAAATGAGGTGAAAAAGAAAAAGAAACGTGTGTGTAGAAAAAATTGTTGATTAAATTTATGAATATGGAATGTTTAGTGAATAATAAATATATATTAATGACACCACGCGAAGGATTTTCATTGTTCAGATTTTTTCTGAATTTATTATGCCTGTTTTGAATTATCTGAATTTCTAACTATGGTCGAACCGGTGTGCATGAAGATAGGGGACGAGCATCGTTAGAACTTGCATTGGATCTCTGAAGAAACCACATATTGCGAGTCTAAAATTGATTTTTTCAAAAAATCACGGGCGATAGATCATGTACCTGTAGTACAAACCGGACCCACTTCCTGCCGATTCGGCAGACATTTGTCCTTTTTACCCGGGATGGACGAAAAGGTTTGAGATGTACCGGTTGGGAGATAGTCCATGTAAGGTGGTATTTTAGGAAAATGGGACGGTAGCATTGTGAAACGGAATTTTGGTGGTTACTTCACAAAACGACCCGTTTTTTGCGCTCGGAAAATGGAAAAGGGCTTTTCCGTGCGACAAAAAAGAAAACTTCCTCCTGCAACATTGTTCTCCATACCAATGTCCACACACATGCATAATATGGGCACAACATCACAAACTATGCCGTGATTCAGCACATAACATCGGTCATTTGGACCGAAAGCCATGAAACCTCGAACATGATAGGTCATTTTGTGAAGGTTTTTTCAAAACATCATCAATATACCAAGTCTGGTATTTTCCTTTCAACTATGTAACAAAATATGACACCACGAAGGATTTTCATTGTTCGGATTTTTTGAATTTATTATGCCCGTTTTGAATTATCCGAATTTCTAACTATGGTCGAACCGGTGTGCATGAAGATAGGGGCGAGCATTGTTAGAACTTGCATTGGATATCTGAAGAAACCACATATTGCGAGTCTAAAATGATTTTTCAAAAATCACAGGCGATAGATCATATACCATAGTACAAACCGGACCCACTTCCTACCGATTCGGACATTTGTCCTTTTTACGGGATGGACGAAAAGGTTTGAGATGTACCGGTTGGGAGATAGTCCATGTAAGGTGGTCTAGTATTTTAGGAAAATGGGACGGTAGCATTCTGAAACGGCATTTTGGTGGTTACTTCACAAAACGACCCGTTTTTTGCGCTCGGAAAATAGAAAAGGGCTTTTCCGTGCGACAAAAAGGAAAACTTCCTCCTGCAACATTGTTCTCCATACCAATGTCCACACACATGCATAATATGGGCACAACATCACAAACTATGCCGTGATTCAGCACATAACATCGGTCATTTGGACCAAAAAATCCATGAAACCTCGAACATGATAGGTCATTTTGTGAAGGTTTTTTCGAAACATGATCATTGTTCGGCAGACATTTAGTACCGGATGTACTCACAAACCGGGACTAAAAATATTTTCCGCCATTTCCCACCTCTTCCCGCCAAGTTTTCCCGCCCTTTCCTTTCTACTAGAGCTTTTAGTCCCGGATGTAGTCACTAACCAGGACTAAAGATATTTCCGCCATTTCCCAAAGCTTCACGCCAAGTTTTCCAGCCCTTTCCCTCTATATTTAGGGTGATCGTGTCATGGCTATCCACACATCCACACCTTCCTCTCTTAGAACAATGGACACGCCCTCGGGCCATTCGACCCTCGAGAGGAGAGGCTGTGCGCCTCAACTACCCTGTCCGCGGGCTACCGCCGCCTTCTGGATCTTTGGCCGGAGGGTTCTGTCCCTCCTGTCCTCAAGGTTCCATACGCCAGGCGCCATCACAAACCACTTCTACCACGAGCTCACGCCGGCAGCGGATGGATCCCTAGTGGGATCCCCAACTGACACACAGAATGCCTTCTTCGCTAATAGGCGGGAAAGGAGCTCGCCAGTACGAGGGTGATGGCCCGCCACCGGTGAACCACAACGAAGCCGGCCGTCGTCTGTGGTGGGCGAACTGTACTATCATCGGAGTGATGCGCTACATCGCCGAGGGAGACCATCCTCGCCTACGGTGCCCACGAGTCCACCCGCCATAGGCCCCACACTGTCCGGTGGCGGCGCCGTCTTCCAGAGACCCCTCTCCCCGCCGTGAATCCGAGGCTGGAATGGCCCGGTATATGCCATGGATGGGTGAGGATCCCGGAGTGGTAGGTGGCGATGGCGATGATGATGGCGACGATGAAGACACTGGCTGCGTACTATAGGACTAGGCATGATTATGACTAAAGGCGGCTTTAGTCACAGTGTTAGCTAGTCCCGGTTTGTCGGTTTTAATATTAATAAATGTCTTGAGTGTTACCTAATAAATAGAGGAAATGCCTATATAAAGAGAGGTTCATATTTAGTCGGTTGGAGAAACCAACCGCTGAAAGGGATTTGATGAGTGGGCCAGCAACACTAATAATAGGGGTGAGTGTCGACATTATGTCGTGCGACTTGTACCTTGTCCGGATGGTGTCACCAACGGGACTAAAGATGAACCTTTAGTCGGTTGGAGACACCAACCGACTAAAGATGAGTCAAGCACTAATAATAGGGGTGAGTGTCGATATTATGTCGTGAGTGTCGACATTATGCCGAGCTGCTTGTACTATAAATATGCATCCTTGTGAGTCAGTCCTCCAGCCAGTTTGAGGCATCTCCAAGATGGTTTTAGAGAGCGAGGACACCACTACGGCCAGTTCAAGGAGATGCCGACGGAGCCCGATCCTCGGCATCTCCGAAACTATCATAGAGGCACTCCTAATATGTGAAATTAGTTAGCTCAAGGTATTGATCTAGTTAGTGAAGTTACAAGCTGCAAGATGGTTTTCGAGAGCGGGGACACCACTGCGGCCAGTTTGAGGAGATCTGCGGAGCCCAGTCCTCCGGCATCTCCAGAAACTGGTCATAGAGGCACTCTAATATGTGAAATTAGTTAGCTCGAGGCGTATTGATCTAGTTAGTGAAGTTACAAGCTGCAAGATGGTTTTCGAGGCGAGGACACCACTGCGGACAGTTTAGGGAGATGCCGACGAGCCCGGTCCTCCGCATCTCCGAGAACTGGTCATAGAGGCACTCCTAATATGTGAAATTAGTTAGCTCGAGGCGTATTGATCTAGTTAGTGAAGTTACAAGCTGCAAGATGGTTTTTGAGAGGAGAGACACCACTGACCAGTTTGGGGAGATGCCGAGCCAGTCCTCCGGCATCTCCAAGAAACTGGTCATAGAGGCACTCCCGGTCCAGCCACAAAACGGGACTAACACTCAAGACATTTATTAATATTAAAAACTGAGACTACAAAACCAGGACTAAAGGCCACAAACCGCGAAAGATATACTTCGGTCAAGCCACAAACCGCGAAAGACATGAACTAGAGTTACATAATATGAGCATGAACTTCTTGGCATATGTCATTCCTTATGACCGCTTCAGACGTAACCATGGAGCATCTTCTTTACTTAACGGAATGCTTGGGTCAGTTTTCACCATGAAGGGCGGAATTTCATCAAACTTATTATAATCTTCTAACATGTCTGTCTTGTCCTCGATTCCCACGATGTTTCTTTTCACTGAAAGAACTATGTGACGCTTTGGATCATCATATGATGTATTCGTTTGCATATTTTTTCTTTTTTTGGTCTGGAGGACATGTCCTTCACATAGAAAACCTGAGACACATCATTGGCTAGGACGAATGGTTCATCTCTATAACCAAGATTGTTGAGATCCATTGTTGTCATTCCGTACAACTAGTCTATCTTTACCCAGGGGCGGACCCAAGTACAGCTGAGTGGGGGCCTAGGCCCCCACTCAAATTTTTGAATCCATGTAATATTTAGTCATATTTGAAAGAAAAAATTCAAATTTCTGCAAGTTCATTCATGAAATGCCCCCACTCACCATATTGGCCCCCGCTCACTATTTTCTCTGGGTCCGCCCCTGTCTTTACCCCTTCCCCATTCAGGTTGACCCATTTGCAGCGAAACAAAGGGACCTTAAAAGAGACTCCATAGTCTAGTTCCCATATCTCCTCTATGTAACCATAGTATGTGTCCTTTTGTCCATTCTCGTCTATTGCATCATAGCGGACACCACTATTTTGGTTGGTGCTCTTTTTATCTTGGGCGGTCGTGTAGAATGTATTCCCATTTATTTCGTACCCTTGGAAATTCAATATAGTAGAAGATGGTGTGCCGCCAACAAGTATAGCTGATCTCCAACGGTGGTGTCATTCAAGAGATGTGTCGCATCCAACCACCGAAAGACTTCATGTGTTCATCGTAATCCATGATTCAGCTTCCCGGGTTTTGGAGCGTACAATATTCTTGTGTTCCTCGATATACGGGGCTGCCAAGGTGGAATTATGTAGAACTGTGTAGTGTGCTTTAGTGAAAGAATCCCCGTCCCTACATATCATTGCTTTCTTTCCCAGCGTGCCTTTTCCACTTAGTCTTCCCTCATGCCGCGAGTCAGAAACACCAATCGGCTTAAGGTCAGGAATAAAGTCAACACAAAACTCAATGACCTCCTCTGTTCCATATCCCTTGGAGATGCTTCCTTCTGGTCTAGCACGGTTATGAACATATTTCTTTAAGACTCCCATGAACCTCTCAAAGGGGAACATATTGTGCAGAAATACCGGACCGAGAATGGCAATCTCTTCCACTAGATGAACCAGGAGATGCGTCATAATATTGAAGAAGGATGGTGGGAACACCAATTCAAAACTAACAAGACATTGTACCACATGCTTCAGTAACCTTGGCGAATATCTGGATTGATTACCTTCGAGATATTGCATTGAGGAATGCACAGCTTCACAATTGGTACTCGAACATTTTCGGTAGAAGCCCCTCAATGCAATCGGAAGCAATGCGTCATAATCACGTGTGATCATGAGACTTCAGGTTTTGGAACTTTCTCTACCATATTTACTATCCCTTTATATTAGATGAGAAGCCCGGCACCTTGATACCGTAAAGGACTTCAAAAGATTTCCTTCTACCTTTGGTAAGAGCATAGCTGGCACGACTTAAGTGACGCCCTTTATCCGTCTTGTTATGTGTATGCATGTTCTTTGGGTCTTTCATAATTTGTTGGTCCTCCCGTGCTTCAGGTGTATCTTTTGTCTTCCCATACACGCCTAGGAATCCTAGCAGGTTCACACAGAGATTCTTCGTCACGTGCATCACGTCGATTGAAGAGCGGACATACATGTAACACCCTCAGAATCGGACCTATGCAAGTTTTAGCGAAACCCGCCAAACCCGCATAGAAACGATTCAAAGGTGCCCACCAGGCACTTCCGTGCGGGTGGAAAATGAAGTAATAACATTACACAACAGTCCTCGATGGGACCCACAGAACAGATATATATACAACAGCGACTCCATGAGTCAAGAATACAGATATACGGTACAAAGATCGAAATCACCTTGAAAAGATGGAGCGTCCGACTACGGACAAGATGCAAATGGGGCTAAGAGCCCTGAAGAATAACCAATGGCGTACATAACCCTGCCCAGGCCAAGTCGGAAGGGTAACCCTGCTAACGACGTCGATCTCAAAACCTGCTTAAACAAAGGGGTGCCGACAAAGGGCAAAGGAAAGAGGCGTCGATCGAGGCCAAGACACGGCGAGACTAGAATTCGGCGGTCCTCGCCACATAGGTATGGTGGATCTGGGCGGCAGCGGCAGCATGCACTAAACAACCTATAGAGACTCGATACAACTGGCGGCGATCAGAGAGGGGTAAGAGAGACCTAATCGAAGCCAACCTGAATCTAACACCAAACAAACCCATCCTGGTATTTCCCCCTCGAGACCAAACGAGGAAGTCAACCGAGGAACTCACACAGTTGGCAGTTTTATTTATTCAGTTATCGTTGCAGTAATTACTAGTCAGGTATAGATAATCGTCCTGATAAAAGAAGCAGTGGGCCCTTTTAGTTATTCATTCTGTTGTAGTTGCAACAATTACTAATCAGATACAGATAGCATGAGATAAACCCAAAACCCAGCAGTTGTTGGTACTTTTATTTAGCCATTCCGTTATAGTTGCAATACTTACTAGTCAGGTATAATGGTCGCAAGCGACAACTCAAACAAGCAATTGGGTGCACCAATAGCAACACACGCTCGATCAACCTCGGAAAAACCAAATCAAAACCCAACGAGGCCTTCACGACAAAGCAATCACAGGATTCAGAAATATTTCAGGGGGCCACCCCATTGAGTAGACCCGCAACGGAGCTAGCTGACTCCGAGACGGACTCAAGGTTTGCGTCAATGGCTGTAAACGACTGGGAACCCGAAAGTGTGGCTGGGCTTGTCGATACCGCGAAAACATTCCGCTTACCTAAACAGTACAGTGTGCTCCTCGCACAATCGTAAATAAAGCAGTAGCATGGCATAAGTACAGGATAGTAAATAAAACCTCAAACTAGTTTGTGGCCCCAAGAAATAAGAATGAATCATGCTCTGGCTCAGGGGGGTCCCATAATCCTCCCGGATGTGGATAGCGCGATAAATCAAGGAACAGGTATCAAGTACTCGGGGTCCTACGGGACACAAGTGGGCGTTCGGAAACCAAATATTATCTATCACCCACCGATGCCTCTGCTTACTTCAATTTTAGTTGTTAAACAGAAATTAAAGTGAACGATAAGTAAAGCCATGATCATCTCCAACATCAAACATGCGGCATTACTCCAACAACTATGGCACTTGGCGACACGCAATAGCACTTGAGCAAGCGACTACGACGCGCAAGTCCAGCTATCTACCAAACAACAGGTAATAGGTTGTGTCCAAGGCAATATAAGGCTGCAAGGGATATCACGGGTACGAAAACTAGAGCATCGCAACACAGATAGCAATAGATCAACATGAGGGAATAAATACTAGAAAAGTAAGATAGGTAGAAAGGGGGAGATGCTCGCCTGAAAACATTGTCTAAGGTTCAACCGAAGATCGGGGCGAAGCTCACATCAACTCAATGGCCTTATCCGCGAAGAAGCAAAACACTAGAATAAACACCGGATGCAATATTTAATACTACGGCAAAAGATCGGGCATGATGCATGTATGATGTATGACATGGCAAAGATGCGATGCAATTAGGTCATATTAAGCGGAACCGGGGCCCCGACAATTAATTAGATGGTTCAAGTTATTTAGAACCCCCGCAATTTAAATGTTGTTTAACAAGGCAAGATAAGTTACCGGTTCGCTACACAAATTTAAATGAGGCCAATATAAGGCTAGATTTGCCCGCATATGGGCCCCATATTTAATTATTAGGTGAATCGGCATAAGGCCCCCCAACCCACAGACAAGGATGCATGCAAGTATGACAATTTAATATGCAACAATTTATATAGATGGCATTTATAAAAAAATAGGGTTCTCGGATAAGGGTCACACATTAGGGGGTCTCGACGATCTTGGGGTTCCGGGGTTCGGGGTCCGGTCTTAGGGTCCAGGGTTCGACGGGTTCGGTCTCGACGGAAGCGTTCTCAGATAGCGGAGTAGATCTTGGCGTTCCGGGAGGAAGCACTTGGTCTGGCGTCGGGGCATCGGTCTCGCCCGGGTCGGTGTCGTGCTTGTCGTTGCGAAGCTCTTGTCGGGTCCGCGCCATCGAGTCGGCCTTGGCGTTTGGGATGAAGGACTTGGCGTTCTGGGTTGGTGTCCTTACCGTCCGTGTCCTCGAGCTTCGCATCCGGGAAGGAGTACTTGTCGCACAAGTGGTCTTCGGGTCCGGGGTCTCAGTCATGGCGTTCCCTTGTAGATCTTGTTGATGGTCCAGCAAAAGCCACCGGGTTCGGTCTTCGGATCTTCGATTCTAGGTCTTGGGGCTCCCTTTGGTGGCGTCGGAACTCGGGAAGGCGAACTTGGTGTCCATGAAGACCCGCGACGATGATCTTGGACCGATGTCAGGATCTTCGGCATCACGCCGGTCCATCGACGAGGAGAACTTGTTTTGTTGGTGTCCTTAGGGTAGTTGTCCTCGTTGGGGATCAGAGCCCGGGTCGGTTTGGAATCTGGGACGGTCTCACGGACTGTGAGCAACACGTGCTTGACTGGGAGCATCTGCCACATGCACGCACCAGAGCCAACAGAGACGAGGCGGCCCGGATCGAGCGGCGCACACTGCCGGCCGAGGCGAGCAACGTTCGGTGCTGGAGCGCGGTCGCGGCGAGGGCGAGGCCGATGGAGGCGAGGGCGCGGGGCCGCGGGCGAGCGGGGTCACCGGGGAGACTCGAGCGAGGCCGGGGACGGGCGCGGGAGGGCGGTAGATGACGGCGCAGAGGATCCTGGAGGAGAAGGAGGGAGCACGGCGGCTTGCAGAGGCCGAGGAGGTGAGGCGCGGGAGAAGAGGGCGGCTCGGCGGGCGTCGGCCGGGCGGAGGTCATGTGCATGCCGAGGGAGGGATGAGGCCGAGGCGTCGAGCTCAAGGCGGCGGCTGCCCATGGAGCACCGGGCGGAGGGCGACTGGCTCGGCCGGGCGCAGGCGGGGCAGCTCGACGGAGAGGTGCGGGCGAGGGCCGGGCCGGGCGGAGGAACTACGTGAGGCGGCCATTGTCAGAGCTCGGGCCGGGTGAGGAGAAGCGCGGCTGCCGGCGGACGGGGAGGCCGGCGAGCGGAGGGAGGCGGGGCGATCCGGTGCCGAGGTGGGGCTGCAGGAGGCGGAGAAGGGAGGGGCCGGCGACGCGGGGCAGAGGGCGCGGGCGGACAGAGCGGCGCCGCGGTGAAGGGAGGGGTGGGAGAGCGACCGCGGCGGGAGGAGGCGGTGGCGCGGGAGGAGAGGGAGAGGACGGTGCGGGGCGAGCGGGGTGGAAGAGAGCTCGCGGGGCGGGAGGTGGAAGACGGCCAGGGGGGAGCGGGCGGTCTGGGGAGTGGGGTCGGGGTGGCCAGGGGGACGGGTCCACGCGGGGTGTGTGGGCCGCTGCGGGGTGGGGTCGGCGGGTAGGTGTGTGTGGTTGTGTGGCTGGGGAGGTTGGGGGTGAGAGGGAGTGAGAGAGGGTTGGGGAGGTGGCATCAGCTGATTGGAAGGGGAGAGGGAGAGAGGTGAGGTGTCAGGTGGGGATTGGGTGGGGTGAGGTGGAGGGGTTGTGGGTAGAATAGGACTGGTAGCTTTAGGATTATGGGTGGGCCGTTTTAATTTCTGGGGGTGGTCGTTCGGGTCGAATCGGCCCGTTCGACTGCCCCCACTAAAATAATTTAATATTTTATTTATTTCAACCAGCGCTTTTGCAAACCGACAGCGGACAAAACAAAATAATCCGGAGACCCGGGTTTTGCGTTTGAATAAAGACGGGGCGTTTAGAAAACAAAACCAGGCTTTTCAAAATAGTTTTATGCGAACAGATGCAAGATGATGACGATGCTCAAATGCAATGTGGCATGATGACATGAGCATGCTGTCATGATGATGCAATGCACAAAAACAACGCGATTTTTTAGTAGTGGTTTTGCGGGATGCCACAACGCAGGACTTTCCAATATGGCAGCTCCCAAAATATAGATTTCTTCTTCCACATGGGTGCGTGTCCTGTAGCGATGTCGTTCGGAACTGATTGACCGCCGGGACCCTTTCCAAAGATTACTTCTATGTCCTTGACCATACCAAATACATCATCACCAGCAGGGAGTTCAGGCTTCTTCCGGTGATCTTCCTCACCTTTGAAATGCTTGCCTTTCTTTCTTACGGGATGATTGGTCGGAAGAAATCGTCGATTCGCCAGGTACACAACCTTCTTGAATTTATGCAAATATGTACCTTCGGTCTTATCTAAACAGTGGGTGCATGCCTTATATCCCTTGTTTGTCTGTCACGAAGGTTACTAAGAGCAGCAATCATTGATGGTTACGAATAACAACCCTCGTAGATTAAATGGCTCTGTTTGTTCTCATCCCACGCACGTACACCTGGTTTGCCCACAACCGTAAGAGTGCTTCAAGTAATGGCCTAAGGTACACATCAATGTCGTTGCGGTTGCTTGGGCCTTGGATGAGCACGCATCATAATGAACTTACGCTTCATGCACAACCAAGGAGGCAGGTTGTAGATACATAGAGTCACGGTCCAGTCTTTGTGACTACAGCTCCTCCCCAAAAGGATTCATGTCATCCGTGCTTAGACCAAACCATAAGTTCCTTGCGTCACGCAAAGTCCGGGAAGTCTCTCGATTTTTCTCCACTGTGACCCATCGCCAGGGTGTCTCAACTTCCGCCTTTCTTACGGTATTCTTTGTGCCATCGCAACAACGGCATGCTCTTTGTTTCAACATGCGTTTCAACCTTGGTATTATAGGAGCATACCACATAACCTTAGCAGAACCCTCTTCCGAGGGGCTCTCCCTCAACATCACCGTGGTCATCTAAATGCGATCTTATACCGCAACGCGTTGCATACCGGCATTTATCTAAATTCTCATACTCCTTACCATGTAGAGGATGCAATCATTAATGCATGCATGTATCTTTTGCACATCTAATCCCGGAGGATGAGAGTCTTCTTTGCTTCGTAGGTACTCTGGAAGTTCGTTATGTTTTGGAAACTTGACTTCATTATTTTCAGCATCTTTTCAAATGAGGAGTCAGTTAGACCACACTCTGCCTTCCATCGCAACAATTCCAGCTTGGTACCGAGCTTTGTGCTGCCATCTTCACAATTTGGGTACAACAATTTCTTGTGATCTTCTAACATGCCCTCTAACTTCAACTTCTCATTTACATTTCAGTCTCGCTTTGCATCGAAATGACCCTACCAAGTTCATCACCGGCTCATCCGATGCCCGTTCTTCACCTCTTTCCTCTCCATTGTCTTCCATTGCAGTATCACGTATTCAGAAACATATGATGATAGTTGTTATCATCATCTTCTTCTTCACCATCTTCCATCATAACCCTCTTTCCCCATGCTTGGTCCAGCAATTATAGTTGGGCATGAAACCTTTCATAATTAGGTGGACGCTAATGATTTTCGAGGAAGAGTACTCCTTGTTGTTCCGACATTGAACACATGGACAACGTATAAATCCATTCTCTTTGTTTGCCGTAGCCACATCGATAAATTTATCCACACCTTTGATATACCCGCCACGCTACCATCACCGTACATCCATTCCCGACCGTTCATCTGCATCATATAAGTAAGTTTATCAAAAAACAGGACATCATAAATAGTGAAATAACCAATTCACACCGACACATGAATTGTATCAATGACCTAGAAAAGATAAGATTGCTAACCTCGATCGAGGGAAATAACGAGGAGAAAGCTCAAGTGCGTCTCGGACACCTTCTATATTTTTGTTCTATGAGAAATTCAACGGGATTATTCACTCAAACATTTCAACAAACACCTTCAATGCATGCATGAGAAAAAACTAGCACACCCCCTCACACCTTCCACCATTTGAAAAAACAGAGTGGAGGCAGAGGGGGCTGGGGCGTTGCATTTATAGAGGGCAGGGGGTCTTTAGTCCCGGTTGGAGCCACCAACCGGGACTAAAGGTGCGTGCCACGCCACGTAGTCCCGGTTGCTGGCTCCAACCGGGACTATTGCCCTTACCAACCGGGACGCATGCCCCGGGCCCCGTGCCTGCTCCAACCGGGACGCGTGCCAGCATTAGTCCCGGTTGGTGGCGCAACCGGGACAAACGCTCTGAGGGGTCGCGAACGGATAGCCCTTTTTCCACTAGTGAGAAATGCGTCTTCATAGGATACCCTAAGAAAACAATTGGGTATACCTTCTACCACAGATCCGAAGGCAAAGTGTTTGTTGCAAAGAACGGATCCTTTCTTGAGAAGGAGTTTCTCTCGAAAGAAGTGAATGGTAGGAAGGTAGAGCTAGACGAGGTTATTGAACCTTCTCTCGAGTTGGAGAGTAGCGCAGCACCTGAAATTGTTCCAGTGCTGTCTGCACCAACAAGAGAGGAAGCTAATGACGAGGATCATGAAACTTCAAACGATGCTACTACTGAACTTCGCAGGTCGACAAGGTCATGTGCCACTCCTGAATGGTACGGCAATCCTGTCTCAACTGTCTTGTTGTTAGACAACAGTGAATCTACGAACTATGAGGAAGCAATGATGAGCCTAGACTCTGAGAAATGGCTAGAGGCCATGAAATCCGAATTGGGATCCATGAGCGAAAACCAAGTATGGACTTTGGTGGACACTCCTAGCGACCGTAAGGCCGTTGAGTGAAAATGGATTTTGAAGAAGAAAACGGACGCGGATGTTAATGTTACTGTCTATAAAGCTCGGCTTGTCGCAAAAGGGTTTTGGAAAGTTCAAGGTGTTGACTACGAAGAGACTTTCTCTCCCGTAGCGATGTTTAAGTCCATTCGGATTTTATTAGCAATTGTTGCATTTCATGATTATGAAATATGGCAGATGGATGTCAAGACTGTGTTCCACAATGGCAACATTGATGAAGAGTTGTATATGATGCAGCCCGAAGGTTTTGTCGATCCTAAGGATGCTAATAAGGTGTGCAAACTTCAGCGTTCCATTTATGGACTGAAGCAAGCATCTCGGAGTTGGAACCTTTGTTTTGATCAAGTAATCAAGAGTTTTGGATTTGTTCCAAATTGCTACGAAGCTTGTATCTACAAGAAAGTGAGTGGGAGCTCGGTGACATTTTTAGTACTATATGTGGATGACATATTGATTATTGGAAATGACATTGGTATGCTTAACGATGTGAAGAGTTATTTGAATAAATGTTTTTCAATGAAAGACCTAGGAGAAGCTGCTTATATATTAGGCATCAGAATCTATAGAGATAGACAAAGACGCCTAATAGCTTTAAGCCAAAGTACATATCTAGACAAAGTTCTGAAAAGGTTTAGAATGGATAAAGGAAAGAAAGGTTCATTGCCCATGTTGTCAGGTAAGCTATTGAGCAAGGCTCAGTGTCCAGCTATGGTAAACGATAGAGATACTATGAGCAAAGTGCCATATGCCTCGGACATAGGTTCTATCATGTATGCCATGCTATGTACTAGATCGGATGTGTCCAATGCTCTTAGTTTGACGAGAAGATACCAAAGTGATCCAGGAGTGGAACACTGGACAGCCGTAAAGAACATCCTAAAGTACTTAAATAGGACTAAAGAAATGTTCTTGGTCTATGGAGGTGATGAGCAGCTCGTCGTAAAAGGTTACGTCGCCACTAGTTTCGACAACGACCCGGATGATTCCAAATCTCAGACAGGATACGTTTATATTTTGAATGGTGGAGCTCTGAGTTGGAGAAGCTGCAAGCAAAGCGTGATCGCGGGATCTACAACAGAAGCGGAATACATGGTTGCTTCGGAAGCGTCAAATGAAGGAGTTTGGATCAGGAACTTCATCACTGAGCTTGGTGTGGTTCCAAGTGCCTTGGACCCACTGGAGATATTGTGCGACAACACTGGCGCCATAGCACTGGCTAAGGAACCAAGATATCATCCAAAGACCAAGCACATCAACCGCCGTTTTCATATAATTCGAGATTATATAGCAGATGGAGATCTGAAGATTAGCAAAGTACATACGGATCTGAATGTCGCAGATCCGTTGACTAAACCTCTTCCATGAGAAAAACATGATCAGCACCTTAATGCCATGGGTGTTATATTGTTGCCAGATGTAAACTAGATTACTGACTCTAGTGCAAGTGGGAGACTGTTGGAATTATGCCCTAGAGGCAATAATAAAGATGTTATTATTATAATTCTTGTTCATGGTAAAGTTTATATTCCATGCTAGAATTGTATTAAGCGGAAACTTTGATACTTGTGTGGTTTATGAACAACACCGTGTCCCTAGTACGCCTCTATGGACTAGCTCATTGATTAATGATGGTTAAGGTCTCCTAACCATAGACATGAGTTGTCGATTAATAATGAGATCATGTCATTAGGAGAATGATATGATGGACAGACCCAAATTAAGCAGAGAAATTAGATTGTGTCATCGTGTTCATCTTTGCGAAGCTTTTTCCTATGTCAAGTATTGTATTCCTTAGACCATGAGATAATACAACTCCCTGGTATCGGAAGAAAGCTTTGAGGTCATCAAACATCATCCTATGTGAGGGTGGTCATAAAGGTGTCTCTCAGGTAATCGGAAAGTACTTGTTGGGTTGTATGTATCGAGATGGAATTTGTCCCTCCGAGTCAGAGAGATATACTTCGGGCCCACTCGGTAATCGATATCAACACCTCTTGCAAGCACGTGGTTAAGGAGTTAATCACAAAGTGATATCGGATTACGGAACGAGTAAAGTACTTTCTATGAACGAGATTGAACTAGGTATGCCGATACCAACGATCGAATCTTGGGCAAGTAAAATATCGCGTGACGAAGGGAATACATATATGGGATTAATTGAATCCTGGCATCGTGGTTCATCTGATATGATCATTGATGAATATGTGGAAGTCAATATGGGTTTCCAGATCCCGCTATTGATTATTGATAGAAGATCATGTCTGCATATTCTCGAACCTGTAGGGTCACACACTTAACGTGCATCGACGCTAGGATAGAATGGATAATTGGTTTATGAGTTTTTGTTCGGAGTCTCGAATGAGATCCAGGACACCACGAGAGGTTCCGTAATGGTACGGAGAATAAGATTCATATAAAGGAAAATAGTTTTTGGATTTTGGAATCGTTTCGGAGTTTATCGGTATTGTACCGGAAGGTTCTAGAAGGTTCTTTGGGCTAGGGGCACAAGGCCCCTAAGGCCTAGCCGGCCAGCCCTAGGGGAAACCCTAGGGGAGCCTTCTAGAAGGAAGGGGGAAGACTTGCCCCCCACTCCACCCCTTGGGGCCGCCGCCCTAGGGCTTGCAGGAGGGGTCAAGGGGGGCGGCCAGCCCCCTATATAAGGAGGGTAGGGGCGAACCCTCCCCCCTCCCATTCTCCAACCCTAGCCTCCAACTGCTGCCCCTCCATCTCTCTCTCTCCCGACTGCGCGTAGGCGAAGCCCTGCCGCAGAAACTCTCCACCATAAGCACCACGCCGTCGTGCTGCAGATCCAATCTATCTCTCCACCATACTTGCTGGACCAAGGAAGGAGGAGACGTCGCGGCACCGTAAGTGTGCATCTCTCGGAGGCGCCGCCACTTGCGGCGTAGGATCGGATCGGATCGCGAGGAGGAGACGGCGAGTACGACTACGTCAACCACGTTCTGTTGAACGTTTCCGCTATGCGATTTCTTCAAGGGTATGAAGATCTCATCAATCTCTCTTGTTTGATTACATATCCTAGATTAGATCTTGGCTTTCTTGTTTGCATCCGTAGGAAATTTTTTGATTTACTATGCTGCGAATCCCTTCAAAATTGTATGTGGTCAACTACACATATCAGCTAAAAAGAGAGATCAGACACAAATCATAAATCAATCATAGACTGACAAGTCATATGGACACAAGAATAGATCATCTTTATTGCAAATTCATAATAGTGCTAGGGTTTCTCCATCTTCCCAAGAACAAAGGAACTACTCACACATGTAAGCAATCAACATCATCATCATAATCGAATGGATGGATAAAAGTACTGAAATAGATCTAATGCAAACCATAATTGAATCTAGAATTACAATAAGATGTAATGGATGAAATATGGGGGTAATGGTGGTGATGTAGATGCAGTAGTTGATGATGAAGGGGATGATGGGTTGTCCTCCAATGATCCGTGAAGTAGCTGGGATATTACCCCAGTCATGTTCCTCCTTCAGATCCCTTTCAGATGTGGTTTTTCGTGGTTTCTAGTGGCTGTGAATGTCAGATTTCTCTCCCGTATTTTCCAGGAGAAACTATTTGACGAGGAAAACCCGATGACAAATGGTACGGGCGGATGGTACGGGCAGGCTCCGCCCGTACCACTGGTCGTTATTGGCACTGGTTGCTTCCCCTCGTTTGGCAATTTCCCACGTGCGAAGGTAAATCCATAAAATGACTTTTATCACTTAAAATATCATATTATAGCATAATATAACAACTCTAATTGATATGTTTATATAAGACTTATTGATTCGGGATCATGTTGAAATAAAGACAAAAAGTTGCGCGTGAACGTCATGAAATACAAAGATCCCTACTCTATTATGCAAAAACAAAAGGTAAATATGCTTAAATTTTGGATTCATCGGCAACCTTCAGAAGAACCATTGGTGCAGACGAAGTGATCAAGTGGGGACATTTGACTCGGGAGCTGGCAGGGGTGCACCTCTCTGAACAAGATGACTCCATCACTTTGGCCCTTGTGCCATATGGTGTGTTTAATTTTCATTGGCATCTATGTGCAAAAGATTTATTATGGGGTATAATTCGACGGTGAACGATGTCATACGAAAGGAAAATCTTTCACTAAAGATTAAGATCTTCTCATGGCAATTGTGCAGAGGGCGATTGGCCGTCAATAAACAAAACAGTGAGCGGCATGGACCCACAGATGGCAAGTGCTGCCCCTGTGGGGAGGAGGAGACGGTGTAACACACCTTCTTCTAGTGTGTGCTAGCTCAATTTTGCTGGAGTGGAGTGAGAGTTATGCTAAATATCACCTAGAGTCCGGCATATTTTGATGAATTCATTATTATCTTGCTCTCTCTCTTCCTTCCAAAGCTAGCTGGATTGTGTGGATTTTTTTATGCTCAGTGTTGGGCTTTGTGGAACATTCCAAACAAGTTTACCATTAAACAAAAAAATTCTAACTAACTAGTTGTTGACTATACAGTCAAATAATATATTTGTACTGAGTTGGAAGAGAGAGAAAAGAAGAGAGAAGGAGAGTGGGCTCTCATGCAAGAGTCATGCATTCAATGCATGCAGTCGGCCAAACGTCTCACTTTAGGTTGCATGCTGGCTCTACCTGCTTTGGTTATTGCGCTATAGCTGGCGCTAGCTGAAGAGCCTGCTCCTTTCTCTCTCTTTCTTTCTCTCAGCTCCACCTAGGATCTTGCTGACGTGGATTTGTTTATAGCCTGCTGAGTAGGATTTATTGTACTTTCTCTAAGAGCAAGTACAATAAGGTGACATCAGCTGGCTATAAGGCATTAAATAGTATATTTGTGCTGAGTTAGAAGAGAGAGAAGAGGAGAGAGAAGGAGAGTGGGCTGAGCCAACTCTAGCACGTACTACTAGACACTTTGTGAGAGTGAATGATGTGCCTATTATTAATAAAGTAGTATATTTTTATAGCTTGTTATTGTACATATTGATATTTAGCTGACTATAGATGACATAACATTACCTTATATTCAACGGCTGGCTATACTATTATTTTTGCTCTAAGCCAGATCCAGCATCCCTCTGTTGCCCTCTTTCGTCCTGGCATTCGTCATGTAGGCGCTTGGGTTGCCGACATCATGGTGGTGTCATTCCCAAAGCTCCAGTTCCCCTCCCCATGCCAGTGTCGGCGGCCTCCCTGTCCACGTCAACCTCTTCCGCCGCGCTTGCCGCAACTGCCCTTGCCTCCCACCGGGAAGAGCCTACCATTCGAGGGCAGATCATGGTGATGCGCCCCAAGTCCAAGGCGAGAATACCTTTGTACCAGCTGCGTGGCAAGTCACTCCTGCTCCAATCGCCAGCCCATCGCACTCGTGGCCTGTTCTGGGCTTGGGGGGAAGTCGCCGCCTACCCAAGGTTTTGGATTTCGGTTTTGGTTTTTTACCGGGCCTGAGCGAAATGGCCGAAATTCGTCTATTTCGGTGAATTTCGGTCAATCTCGGATGAAATGCAAGAATCAAAATTTAAACTTTAAAACGAAATTTGGCTGAAATTATACCAAAATTTAGAGTTTCAAATAAAATTCTACCAAATATAAAATATTTTAAATAATTGAACAAAAAATTCTCAAATTAAAAAGTTTTCATTCGGTAAATTCTCTTACCGGTCCTGGCCGAAATGGCTGAATTTCGGTGAAATTTCGTTAATTTCGGCCGAAATTCAAAACCTTGCGCCTACCCGACTGCGCGCCGCAGGGCCTCATTCTAAGCACCTGCATGCTAGATCCAGCTCCCTCCTGAGCTCATGCGTGCCCCAGTCTGTGCTGGTTCAGCGTGTAGATGGCTGCTGTGACTTCGCCACCCCTCTCTACAGTGTCATGGCCTTCCTCGTGGGCCTCTAACACTAACAACGATAATGCCGAGGAAGATGAAGAAGAGATGCCCCCTAGACGCCGCCAGCTTCCATTGCTGATGTTGTCGAGCAAGGCAATGACTAGGTGGAGGTGAACCCACCCCACCCCACCCCACCCGCCACCCTCCCCCCACACCTGGGACATTGTTGGCTGCCTCGACTCTACTGCGATGTTTCCCCTTGCGACCACAACCGAGAGGCCTTGTCTCTGATGTCTCGAGACTGTGTGCCCTTCTCCTAGAGGAACTGTTAAGTTTAGTTGGTCTATGGGTGGTTTGGTACTTGATATGGACCTCGTGCTCTATATGCTAAGTATTATCTATCTATTTGGAAGATTTATTGTGCATGTTGTTGCTTTCAACCATTATGGTTGCGTGAGCTGCAAATTTTGGATCAACCGTGTTGATTATGCATTCCTGTCCATATGCATTCATATCCATAGGTATAACAGGGCCGGCTCTATGTTTTTAAGGGCCCTAGGGCGAGGTCGACAACATGGGTCCTATAAGGCTATATATATTCACACGTATATATTAATGTATAAAGAAGTATGAATGGCTATTTTTACTTGCAAAGTATTAAGAGTTAACATCCGACAACACATTCTTAGTTCAGGATACATAAACATGATTATTAAGCACTTAAACCATGCCATATAATGACAGAGAAAATAAAAGAATAGTTAAATAACCTGTTGCTGTAAAATCATTTTCTCCCGAATCAGATTCTTGCAATTGATTATCCTTGTTGATATCAAAACTACTAGTTAATCGGGAAATACTTATTTTAAAGCACCTCTTTGTGATTCAATAAACCGACTCTTGATTTTTAATTTATTTTCTCAATGCGGGACTTATGTTTTTCGGTTAACATTTGAACACCTATAATTGTGAAGGAATTAAATAGTACTTAAAACTAAAACTCCAAGTTCCTAATCTCATATTAGAATTGGATTCTGTGGCGATTGAACGTACCAGGGGCCAAGACAGCAGAGAAAAGGCCATGAGGAACGGGAAGGGACGCAGATGGATTCATAAGTTCAAATGATCAATTCTGGTTCCCAATAGGCAGGCAATGACGAATTGGCGATCTCCAATGTAGAGCAGGGCGGCTAGGGTAGTCCGCAGTTGAAGACGATAGTAGGAAATTGGGATACAAGCAGGTGAACACGAACTAGACTAGACGGGAGATCGATTCTTGATTTGTTTTGGTCCGTTATTTTTCTATGCTAGATATTTTAACTGGTTTTTTAACGCAAAACCAAACAGCTGACTAATAAAGAAGCATGCAAATCATGGGCCCCCAAAAGACATGGGCCCTTGGGCGCCGCCCATGTTGGCCATGGGTCAGAGCCGGCCCTGGGTATAAGAAGAACGAAGTGGTACCAGTAGACGAACAAACTGGTCTGGTCTGGTCATTTGGGTTGTGCGCGAAAAGGTCCCTGGTCACAAATTCAAAACCTGGTCACAATACTTTATTTTGTTGCCTTTTAATTTCTACTCCCTCTGTTTCAAAATATAAGATGTTTTAGGTTTGTGAAGAGAATGTATTTAGACTTGTTTTAGTATATAGATTCATTTCAAATATAAATCAACCTATGTATTAAAAATAGTCTAGATACATTCTTTTCATAAACCTAAAACATCTTATATTTTAAAACGGAGGGAGTATTATTAAACGGATTGACAGTACAACCAAAATTATGAGAAACAACCATGAGACTCAGTACTACCGTGAGATTTTTTTGAATCAGTAATTACAACTTAAGTGATATTAGTAAATCCGAAAGTTATATTACACATAATTCTGAAATCTACTACATAGAATTTTGAAAGCTACCACATTGAATTCTGAAAGTACTAAAACTAAATACATTACAAATTTCTACTTCAAATAGACTTGAACATGCTAGCTAGCAAATAACATAGGCTTATGCCCTATATATTTCATCGGCGTCGGCTCCCCACTGTTGAAGCATATATTCATTGAATTCCCTCTGCAGTGTGCTGTCAATATCTGGTCCATACGGTAAGGCCTCGGTATACGTTCCAGATCATAATACCTAAGTCATCTACAAGTGTTGGTCCCCATTCCGGTCCTTAAGACAATGATTGTATGCTCTGATATAAGACAAATCCGTGTAGTAAATGCAAATGTCTTGGACTGTGAGGTGCACTCTAGTGTCAACTGATCGACCGCTTATAATGAACGAAGAGGGCATAGCTGCCAATGTTACTAACGGCCTAGAGAGAGCATTTCTCTATGTCCACCCGATACATCTCCAGTTGACCTTTGGTGAAATCCCTGCACAACACAAGAAGCATATCACCATGAATCCACATGGTAGAACTTGGAGGCTCCACTATCTCTTCGAATACTATACTCGAAATTATTTTGGCCATCTTGATCGTGCTCGTGTGCTGCTCCAACTGGATGTTAGTTGATAAGATATCTCCGTTGACCTCAAGCATTGCATATACTTCACCAAAGAACGACGACATGCACTTCACAAGCACACCAGGTCCCAGATAAATTCCTTCTCCAAATACTACAATGAAATCCCCCGTCAGGGTTATTCATCGGCACAAGCAATAGCCCTCTGATAATTTGCGGAAACAAACAACATCATCGGGGACTTCACCATGCTGACATCTGTCACAATATCCGATGGTATCTACACCTGAAACTTAGATGGCTCCCTCCACCACGCCCCCAATATCCAGAGCTCGGAGTCCCGATCGCAGATGACTACTCTACCGGATCTGCCCCCCCCTCCCCACAATGGACAATGCGAGGTCGAGCAAGAGGAACCTCAAGGTGGGTCGGCGCTGAACGGGGAGTATTAGGCAACGAAGGCGTCAGGTGCGGCGGCGGCACGGGACATGGGATGAGGGCGCGTCGGCTCACAGGGAGACGGCCTCCGATGAACCTGCTTCCTTCCTCGTGGGCCAGCAGCTGTTGAGCCCCGTCGCCTCTAGATTTCTATGAGGGGCGCACGGTGAAGGATGGCTGAGGGCGGGTGAGGGGCGCATCGGCGAGGTTAGGGTGCGCAAATTGTTTGGGATAAAAGAATCAAGGGACGGAAGAAAAGTTAGGAGGAAACATGATAAGGTTGGGTTGGTCCCACCATCCTAGCACGTGGGCTTGCAGGACCGAAGGAGACCTGAGGGAGCGAGGCGTGCGACCCGGGGGTGGATTCGTTCGATCCTCCGGGAGCACAATATCCTTTTTCAAAATGAAAGCCACAAAGTATGGTAAAACTTGATAATAAATTCACTCTATGACTAGTTGACCATGCATGTGGTTAATAAAGTGTGGCAAACCAACATGTGGCAAAAGCCAAACGCATACTAACTTGCCAAACTTTCACTTGGAAAATTGTGGCCGGGAACCAAACACCCTCTAATGTATGTACACCACTGATAGCCAACTTGAATTTGTTTCAGGGACATCATGCAAGAGATTCATTGTCGTAGTCGTCAATAAGATCTCTTATAAAGAAAGTATAAACACTCTAATTATGCAATGGATGGCTCGGAACACATGGGTCCGTTAATGTTTTTTCTTAACTCATGTAGATAAGGAAGAATAAAAATTGTAAAAGGCTGACCTTCACGAAGACCAATTGGTGCAATGCGAAGCTAGACTCATAGGAGGAGTCCTTTCTCTCACAGTATCCTTCTTGGTGCTTTTCAATGATGACCACAGGAGGAGTGATTTCCCTCGAAGGGGATTCTGTAGGGGAATCCAATTTCACGTTACCTTTTTTATTGGCAGCATAAGACCTTTCATGCCTCTTCAAAAATATTGACCAGTCATCACCGCTTAATAGATTAAAAGTGGCTTCTCTTCCCTAACTTTAAATCATTTAATCTTTGCTTAGTATGTTATTTTCAAAGAAAGTACTGACGGTGTGTTGACCAGACACTAGTGGAAACGCGGGCTTTTGTTGATCCCGAAAATGGGCTTTAACACCGGTTCTTCTACGAACCGGTGTTAAAGGCGGGCTGCATACCAGTGGCCTCTGCGGCATTAAAGGCCCCTTTAACACCGGTTCGTGCCACGAACGGTGTTAAAATCCCTCCACCCAGTGGATTCCCTTTAACACCGGTTCGTGGCACGAACCGGTGTTAAAGGTGGCTATATAAGACACCACCCAGCCCACACACACCCACTCTTCCATTTTTTCACATTTTGGAGCCTAGCAAGAGGGTGTGAAGAGTGCTAGTTTGTGTTTTTTTCATATGCACTAGAGGTGTTCGTGAAATGCCGAGAGCTCAAAATAAGCTTTCTTGTTGCTCTTTCCTTCTCGGTCGAGGTCGGCAACTATCCTTTCATGTGTCATTGATGTACTATATATAAATGGTCATCTCCCTATTAATTTTTGATATATACTATATATTAATGCAGATGAACCGGCAATGGATGTACGGTGACTGACGCACTTCCGAGTACATTACGGGCCTCCAAAATTTCATCGTTGTGGCTAATGCAAACCGTGGTCACAATGGTTTTATGTGTTGTCCGTGTGTTCACTGTCAGAACAAGAAAGACTACTCAAATACCAGAACCATTCACGCCCACCTGCTTCGATCCGGTTTCATGCCCAGCTATAATTGTTGGACCAAGCACGGAGAAAAAGGGGTTGTGATGGAAGACAACGAAGAAGAAGAGGATGATGACAACTATCATAATATGTATCCTGAATATGATGATACTGCAATGGGTGTAGATAATGAAGATCAAGAGGCAGCAGATGGGCCCGCCGATGACGATCTTGGTCGGGCCATTACTGATGCAAAGGAAGAATGTGAAACTGAAAAGGAGAAGCTGGAGAAGATGTTAAAGGATCACAAAACATTGTTGTATCCAACTTGCGAAGATGGCCACAAAAAGCTAGGTGCCACACTGGATTTGCTGCAATGGAAGGCAGAGAATGGTGTGACTGACAGCGCATTTTCAAAGTTGTTGGTAAAAATGAAGAATCTTCTTCCAAGAAATAATGAGTTGCCTGACAGTACATACCAAGCAAAGAAGGTTGTCTGCCCTCTAGGATTAGACGTACAGAAGCTACATGCTGCATTAATGACTGCATCCTCTACGCGGTGAGAAGTACGAGAATTTGGATGCATGCCCGGTATACCGCACTGCGGTATAAGATCGACGAGACGATCTGGCGATGTTGAGGCGAGGCCCCTAGGAAGAAGGTTCCGCCAAGGTTATGTGGTATGCTCCTATAATACCACGGTTAAAACGTATCTTCAGAAATAAAGAGCATGCCAAGTTGTTGCGATGGCACATGGAAGACCGTAAGAAAGACGCGATGTTGAGACACCCCGCTGATGGGTCACAGTGGAGAAAAGTCGAGCGAGAGTACCCGGACTTTGCACGTGACGCAAGGAACTTAAGGTTTGGTCTAAGTACAGACGGCATGAATCCTTTTGGTGAGCAGAGCTGCAGTCACAGCACCTGGCCTGTGACCCTATGTATCTATAACCTTCCTCCTTGGTTGTGTATGAAGAGGAAGTTCATTATGATGCCAGTGCTCATCCAAGGCCCGAGGCAACCCGGCAACGACATTGATGTGTACCTAAGGCCATTAGTTGAAGAACTTTTACAGCTGTGGGCCAAACCAGGTGTACGTATGTGGGATGAGCACAAAGGGGAGCCATTTGACCTACGAGCATTGCTTTTCGTAACCATCAATGATTGGCCTGCTCTTAGTAACATTTCAGGGCAGACAAACAAGGGATACAATGCATGCACACATACTGTTTAGATGATACTGAAAGTGTATATTTGGATAAATGTAAGAAGGTTGTGTACCTAGGGTATCGCCGATTTCTTCCGAACTCATCCAAGAAGAAAGAAAGGCAAGCATTTCAAACGTCTGGCGTAACCCGGAGGAAGCCCGTCCTCCGTGCGGTGAGGAGGTATTTGGTATGGTCAAGGACCTAGAAGTAATCTTTGGAAAAGGTCCCGGCAGTCTATCTTCAATGACGATGCCGGACACGCGCCCATGTGGAAGAAGCAATCTATATTTTGGGACCTACCCTATTGGAAAGTCTTAGAGGTCCGCTCTTCAATCGACGTGATGCACGTGACGAAGAATGTTTGCCTGAACCTTCTAGGCTTCCTAGGAGTGTATGGGAAGACAAAAGATACACCGGAAGCACGACAGGACCAGCAACATCTGAAAGACCCTGAAGAGCCTATGCATCCTGAGAACGAGAAGGGTAAACGATGCCACTTAACTCCTTCCTGCTACGCTCTTACCAAAGCAGAGAAGGAAATCTTTTTTGAATGCCTGAGCAGTATCAAGGTTCCGTCTGGCTTCTCGTCTAATATAAAGGGAATAATAAATATGGCAGAGAAAAATTCCAAAACCTGAAGTCTCATGAATGCCACGTGATTATGACAAAATTGCTTCCGATTGCATTGAGGGGGCTTCTACCTAAAAATGTTCGAGTACCCATTGTGAAGCTATGTGCATTCCTCAATGCAATATCTCGTAAGGTAATCGATCCGAAAGCCTACCAGGTTACAAACAGATGTGGCCCAATGTCTTGTCGCCTTTGAGTTGGTGTTCCCACCATCCTTCTTCAATATTATGACGCATCTCCTGGTTCACCTAGTAGAAGAGATTGCCATTCTCGGTCCTATTTCTACACAATATGTTCCCCTTTGAGAGGTACATGGGAGTCTTAAAGAAATATGTTCATAACCGTGCTAGGCGAAGGAAGCATCTCCAAGGGCTATGTAATGAGGAGGTCATTGAGTTCGTGTTGATTTTATTCCGACCTTAAGGCGATTGGTGTTCCGTAATCACGACATGAGGGAGACTGCGTGGAAAAGGCACCCTAGGATGTAAAGCAATGATATGTAGGGACGGCATTCTCTCAATCAAGCACACTACACGGTTTTACAAAGATCTATCTTGGTTGCCCCATATCAATGAACACAAGAATTTAATACTCAAACACCCGGGCGTCGATGAATGGATTATAAGTGAACACATGGCGAGTTTTGGCGGCTGGTGCAAAGACTTCTCACGAATAACACCAACTGTTGGGGATCAGCTGTACTTGTTGGCCAGGACACCATCTTCGACTGTATGTACTTTCCAAGGGTACGAGATAAATGGGAATACATTTTACACGATAGGCCAAGATAAAAAGAGCACCAACCAAAACAGTGGTGTCCGCTTCGATGCAGCAGAAGACAATGGGCAAAAGACCACGTATTATGGGTTCATAGAGGAGATATGGGAACTTGACTATGGACCTAATTTTAAGGTCCCCTGTTTCGATGCAAATGGGTCAAGCTAACAGGAGGAGGGGTTGAGGTAGACAAGAAGTACGGAATGACAACGGTGGATCTCAACAATCTTATGAAGAACTTAGACGAACCATTCGTCCTAGCCAATGATGTGGCTCAGGTTTTCTATGTGAAGGACATGTCCTCCAGACCAAAAAAAAGAAAAAAATATGCAAACGAATACATCATATGATGAGCCAAAGCGTCACATAGTTCTTTCAGGGAAAAGAAACATCGTGGGAATCGAGGACAAGATGACATGTCAAGATTATAATAAGTTTGATGAAATTCCGCCCTTCACGGTGAAACTGACCCAAGCATTCCGTTAAGTAAAGAAGATGCTCCATGGTTACGATCAAGCGATCATAAGGAAGGGCATATGCCAAGAAGTTCATGCTCATATTATGTAACTCTAGTTCATGTTTTTAATACATGTCTTGAGTGTTAGTCATGTTTTGTGGATGGACCGAGTATGAGAAGAAGTTGTCCCGAATCGTACTTACCATTAAGATCGATCTCCAAACGCGCGGTCACATATTAGGGAGTGCCTCTATGACCAGTTTCTGAGATGCCGGAGGACTGGCTCGTCGGCATCTCCCCGAACTGGCCGTAGTGGTGTCCCTGCTCGAAAACCATCTTGCAGCTTTGTAACTTGTCTAACTAGATCAATACACCAGGAGCTAACTAATTTCACATATTAGGAGTGCCTCTATGACCAGTTTCTCGGAGATGCCGGAGGACTGGCTCCGTCGGCATCTCCTCAAGGCCGTAGTGGTGTCCTGCCTCAAACCCGGGAGGACTGGACTCACAAGGATGCCTATTTATAGTACAAGCAGCTCGACATAGTGTTGACACTTACAAAATAATGTCGACACTCACCCTATTATTAGTCGGTTGGTGTCTCCAACCGACTAAGTTCATCTTTAGTCCCGGTTGGTGACACCATCCGGACAAGGTACACCAGACGACATAATGTCGACATGCACTCACCTCTATTATTAGTGCCGACTCGTGTTTTGTCGGTTGGTGTCTCCAACCGGGACTAAAGTTCATCTTTAGTCCCGGTTGGTGTCTCCAACCGGGACTAAAGGTTCATCCGCCATTTTTCCCGCCATTTTTCTTCCCGCCATTTTTCTTCCCGCCATTCTTCGCCATTTTTCTTCCGCCATTTTTTCTTCCGCCTTCTTCCTCCAGTTCTTCCCGCTAGTTCACTATATATATATGTAGGGGTTGGCCTCCATTGTCATTGCACATCTCTAGACTCATATCGCAACCTCATCACTCTTTCCCATGGCTTCCACCGTAGCACTAACCCCTGGAGGCGGGCGCTTTGCGCCTCGAACTACCCCCTGCCCGAACTCGTGTCCCCGTCGGCTGGATGCTGAGTGTCGGAGGTGTGCCGGTTCCTCCTGTCCCTCTAGGTGTGGCGCGCCGGATGGCCATCACGAACCACTACTACTTCGAGCTCACGCCAGAGCAGCGGAGGAATCCCAGATGGCATCCCGACTATTTCTCTACTTGGGAAGCCTTCTTCGTGGATCGGCATGAGAGGGCGCTCGCCAGGCACGAGGAGGACGGCCCACCTCCTCCTAACTTCAACGAGGCCGGCCGTCGGCTATGGTGGCTGTCGGACTCTCCAGAGCGCCATGGCCTATGACATCGCCGACTCTAACCCCGTCTGCGCTACCCTCAAGTCCAGCCCACGCTACCCTCAAGTCCAGCCCACGCGTACTCTCCAGAGGTTCAATTACGGCGACCCCGACGACGGCGGCGGCGAGTACGACGACTACAGTGGCGAGTATTACAGGTGTAGGCAGGAGCATGACTGAATCACTCCAACATTCCGAAACAAGTTCGGCGATTGTTACTTAATCGCCATGTATCTTGATTTTCAGTTCTTTTATGTATCTTAATTTTCAGTTCCATTGCCGATTGTTACTTAATCTGGCCATGTATCTTAATTTTAGTTCTTTTATATATCTTAAAAAGCACCTTTAATGCATGAAATAAGTGTTTATTTATTTTAGAAAATTTCATGTAAAGTAAATATAAAAATCATTTACATGAATGGATAGATATTATTTTTATGAAAATTATGATATATTATTCATATTTTCTGAGTTGAAATGAAAAAGATATGAATTTTCTAAATTCATATCATATTTTTGAATTAAAAAGCCCTTTAATGCATGAAATAAGTGTTTATTTATTTTAAAAATTTCATGTAAAGTAAATATAAAAATCATTTACATGAATGGATAGATATTATTTTTCTGAAAATTATGATATATTATTCATATTTTCTGAGTTGAAATGAAAAAGATATGAATTTTCTAAATTCATATCATATTTTTGAATTAAAAAGCCCTTTAATGCATGAAATAAGTGTTTATTTATTTTAAAAATTTCATGTAAAGTAAATATAAAATTATTTACATGAATGGATAGATATTATTTTTCTGAAAATTATGATATATTATTCATATTTTGAATTAAAAAGCCCTGAATTAAAAAAGCCCTCAAATAAATGCGGCAGAAACACCCCCTTTAACACGGTTGGTGAACCGTGTTAGCCAAGCAAGATGATTACTCTTTAACACCGGTTCGTGGCGAACCGTGTTAAAGGGTAATAATCTTGAACGCTTCTTAACACCGGTTCCAAATACGAACGGTGTTAAAGGGGGGGGGTATTTATTTCACCTCCCTCCCCTTATTCCTCCCACGCACAGCCAGATCGATCGCGCGCCGCCCGACGCCGCTCGCCGCCCGACGCCGTCTGCCCGCCCGACGCCCTGCTCGCCGCCCGCCGAGGTTCGCCGCCCCACTCTCCGCCGCGTCGCCCGCCTCGCCCGACCCGGCTGAGCTGCGCGACCCGCCCTCGCCGCATCCACCGCCCGCGCGGCCCCGACCCGCTCCGCCGTCGCTTCTCGACGCGGCCGCGCGTCTGCGCCCGCAATGAAGCTTCCCGGCCGTGCTCGCCCGTTCCACCTCCGGCCCAGCCCGCCTGCCGACCGCGCCACGGCGCCGCCTCCGCCTCCACCTCGCCAGGCTCCTCGCCCGGCCGCGTCCCCGTCCGTCGCTTGCTCGCTGCCACCTCCACCCTCGCTAGCGCCCTCGAGCTGGCCACGCGGACCCGCCCTCAACCGACCTGCCCCTCTCCTTCCCGGCCATGAAGCCGCCATGTCCGCGACCGTGGACCGTCCTCTGTTCGGCGCCTCCCTCGAGCCTTGCATCGGAGCTTGGGCCAACCAATTGGGGGCAAATGGGCCAAGGAGACACTTTGGGCCACTATTGGGGGGCAAATGGGCCAAATATCGTTATTTTTACCCAAAATTTGTCAAATATGAAGGGATATTAGGAAAAATTTGGCTTGGGCGGCCCCTCGAATCAGGCATAGCTCACTTGGGTCAGGCCCGTCTTCCTTGGTCGTGCCCTTTGGCAGAGCTCACTGCCCGCCATGGCGCCGGGCGCCCTCTCGAACCGCCTCCGGCCTCGCGACTCACGATCTAGGCCTTAATCCTTGCACATGTGAATTAGAAGCATGTGGAGTAAAAATAAAATAGCTTATAGCAAAGATATTATAATAGGCCACGCTAAACCCTAACTGACCACCTCGCTCTCTTCCCTGCAGAGGCGTCTCGCCCGCCGCTTGAGCTCATAGGCCACGCCTAAACGCCGCTAACTGCCCGCCCGACGAGACCGCATCCGTGTTCGCCTGCGCGTCGCCTCGCCCACACCACCCTCGTCGCCGCCTCGCCGCCATCCCTGGATATAAGTAAGGGCATGTTTGATTCAAAGGATTTGTATAGGAAATTTGTAGGATTAAATCCTATAGGAAATTTGTAGGATTAAATCCTATAGGAAATCCTATAGGAAATTATGCATGTTTGATTCAAAGGATTTGTATTGTATGTATTGTATATGCATGTGTATATTTTGTGCCACGCCGACCACCGCCACCATTATGCCGACCGACCTCCTATGTCCTCGCTGAGCCTACACACGCCGAGGGTGTGTCGCCCATTTTAGGTAGACCATCACGTCGTCGGTTCGAACGCACACCCCACGCACCGGCCCGCTCTCGCCTAAGCGCCACCTCTCGTTGTCAATATAGCATTATAATAACCATGCTATGTTAATCAACTTTGATGACAAGTTAATTAGAAGAAGTAAATGTACCCTCTCATATGAGTCCGGTTTCTCCAATTAGGGTTTGAAATGACCAAGCATGTATTAGGGTTACATTTCAATACTTTTAACTGTCATATCATCGTCCTTGCTTGAGCATTTCAATAGATGTATTACTGATATTTGTGTGATAATATTATTGTTTTAGAAACTATGGATCCACTTAGTAGAAACCTTGAAGAAGAAGAAATAATGGAGAACATTATTGATGAGGACACCTCACAATATCTGAACTTGGAGGGACATGACGACGACTCAAGTACTAGTCATGGAGAAGATGAAGACTCCGTGACGCAATTTAATGGTTACAAAGTCCGGCGAGGTATATGCATTTATTAAGCCTCAGCTGACTTCCACCAACAATCTTCTTCTACATGTATTAATTAACGCTTCTTTCTTCTTTTAGCCCTCTGGATCGACCAGCCAGCAACCATCTTCTTCTACGAAAAAGAGCAAGCGGCGCGAGCACGGTTGAAAGATCGTGCAAAGTTCACGATCGAAGCGATCGTGTTGATGGCAGGCCGATGGAGCCCAAGAAGGCCGCAGACAAATTTATACGTCAGTCGAGTTCTTGTTAGGGACCAAATCCCAATCATAATTGAAAATTGGAATAAGCCAAAGAAGGCGGCGGTACCTTTGTCGATGACAGATCCAAAGAAACGCTTTGGAATTCGTTGTTGGTAAATTTCACCCTTCCGCCAGAGGAGGATGAAAACAACCGTTATAAAGAACAAGGTCAAAGAGTGGACTCTAAAGAAGATGGCTGATGCTTTCCAAGAATCGAAGACAAAATTGAACAAATTTGTCAAAGTGGCGAGACTCAAATTTCAAGACGATATTATGCGAAGATAAGACCTCACCGCCCGAATTGAAGACATATAAAAAGTGCTATAGCTAAAAAGAGGTCGAATAAACGCTTAATGCCGAAGAAGGAATATCACCAGAGGACGGGGTCAGTGGCTACATATCTCAGAGGCCTAAGTGGGAGGCTGAGAAGGCCTCCTCACAGAGAGGGATCACACCCAGACGGATGGGTGGGACCTACGTGCAAAGACTTGGTTCTGGAATCGGGCAAGGTTGGACCCGAAGCAGGATTGTGTATCTTCCCAACCATCCTTGCCAAACCCGTCCGAACTCATCACGGCATACGAGGAAACATCCGCCGACCTTCCATCCCGGCAGAGAGAATGACCAGCTCACACGCCATCGGTAAAAAAGAACACTCGACATGCACGAGGCATGGGGGTATGACGTGGAAGGATGGGTTTGCCGATCGAGCGACTCTTCAGATGGCGCCGCGAAAAGAAAAAAGCGTCAGATCGGATGACACAGATAGAACATGCACTTGCGGCGCTGCAGACGCAAGTGAATGCACATGAGCCATCAAGCTACCGGCCCATCTCAGCGGCATGAAGAGCCTGCATTGGAAGCTGCCCGCCGGACTCTGAAGCGGAAGCGTGTGGCTTCCACGGAGAACGTGCAGCCAACGCTTGAAATGACGGGTCCTCGATACCCGTTGATGAGATCACGGAGAGCGAACGCCGAGCTGCATGTGAGATTAATGGGCTTATCCATTAAGGTGGTGTCGGCTATGCCTTACCTCCTGTAGCTGGTGGAACTTACCACGCCGACCGATTCGGATGGCTATGCTATTGTCGGGTGGATGAGGTTGTGAAGGAATATGAGGAAGCACACAGCTTGACCATGCTACGGTGAAGGGAAACTCAACTCAAATTTGCGGTGAAAACAACCATTCTTTGGAAGAAGGAACACATTGTGCTTCCAAATTGAGGTCACTGCACCCCGCTGCCTCCGCAGCTGATCTGAGCCGCTTCAGCCATCTCTCTGGCGGCAGCCATCTCCGCCCGTCAGCCATCTCTGCTGGCAGCCATCTCCGCCCGTCACCATCTCTGCGGCAGCCATCTCCGCCCGTCTCCATCTCAAGGGCAGCCATCTCCCCGCCATCACCATCTCCGTGCTTCAGCCATCTCCTCGGAAGCGGAAGAGCACCGCCACGAGGAGCATCATTAACTGCCACAAAGAAATCCGAGAAACCGCGCCAAAGAGTTCAAAAACTACGTCCCAGCCTTCCGCCAAGCCATTGCCGGTTTTACCGTGGAATCGCAGCGACGAGGAGACCAATAGGATCTCGGGAGAACAGGTCAAGAAATTCTTTTCACCTAGACGGGCCGAGCCAAAGGAGAAAATAGATCCGGCGGTGGTGGAGAAGTTTTACAAAAATCTTTTGAAACCTGAAACCCCACTTGTGCGGACTACGAGCCAGATTTTGAAGGCGGATGCAAGCGCCGTAGGGAGACTGAAAGTAGCAATCGTGAGGCACCCCACAAAACAGTTCCCATGCTCGGAGCAGGAAAACCAATCATGCGCTCCAAATGTTTGACAACGGACGCTCCTCCGTAGATGATTACGGCAGAGCTACAAAGAAAGGCCAATGAGATGGGGATGACTTACATTGCATACTTGAACGTCATGGGAGACAACTTGCCCAAATCGATGTCAACCCCATACAGCCATGGAAGTATGGGAAGAATCTAGTCAAGAAAGAGGAGCTCAAAATCTACCAACAAAGATGCGAAAATTGCACAAGTGGTACCTTCATTTCTGCAAGGCGAAAAGAAGAATGGATCACGGCATATAAGAGATGAGATTTTCTTGTGCGGAGGCACGCGATCGACTTCAACATTCAAGACTTGCATTTTCTATTCAATCGGAAGGAACTCGACAAAGCTGCCATCAGCCTTTATTGTGTGTAAGTACTATTTCGTAATTTTATCTCAACTCATTCACTTCATTAATTGCATGTATATATATATGCTCACCATATATGTATATACTATTATGCAGGAAAAAGGTTATGGAATGCATGAAAGGAGGCCCTTTTGACATTGGGTTCGTTGACCCAAATAGAGTTCATGAAGAAGTGGTAAGAGAAAAACCCGCAACAGAAGATTACTTGCTAAAGTCTTTCTTGAGACAACAAACCAAAAGGGAAATACTATTGCCTTACAACTTCGTGAGTACTGTTACCCTCTCTCTTGTACACATTCTGTTTGCTTACTCGATGTTAAGTGTAATCGATGATGAGTTATGCGTGCGCAGGTTCCACTTTATTCTGCTAGTCATTCAACCCGACTCAGGAAAAGTCCTTGTCATGGACTCGTTACGAAAAGAAAAAGAGCTATGGGCAAACTTTAGAGAGATGCTCCAGAGGTAATTTCAATCATATTATCGCACTAGATCGGCAACTTTCGTGACAATAAGTAATTAATTACTCCTTTATCCATTTTCTTTGTCGGACAGGGTTTGGAAAATGTTCACGGACAGGGCCGTGGGTGAATGGTCAGAAGAACTAAAATTTGTAGACCAAAATGTAAGTAATACTAGCTAGCTTCCAATTCCATTATATCATGCTTTATTGATTATTATTTTGATTGAACTCTCTATTCTCGTAAAGTGCGCGCATCAAGGACACGGCAATAACTTATGTGGGTACTATGTTTGCGAATTCATTCGCAACACGATATGTGCGACAGGCCAAGCCGCACTAGAACAACTTAGAGTAAGTAAACAAAGTCCACAACATTATTTTATTACCATCAATTGTGTTGAGTTTTATTCTTATATATATATTGACGACCCATTCTTCATATATATTCAGATCGAACGGATGCGGGACCAACTCCTACCATTTGAACGCATACGAGCCATTCAAGAGGAATTGGCGGGGTTCATACTTGATGAGGTCGTCACGCCTGGCGGAGAACTCTTTAGATATCCACCTCCGGCGATGTAGATGTATGTGCCGATGTATGTGCCGATGGCGATGTATGTGATGGCGATGTTTGTGTATAATAATAGTTGCTTAATTATTCATGTACTCGTATGTACCGATGACGATTTATAAGTATACTGCTCGATCGATTTCCCTCTCTCCCCTCCGGCATCGCCAGAGCGGGCAGAAATCTGCCATGGCGAGATTTAGGCGTTTCTGCCGCAGAGTTCTCGCAGCGGAAACGGCCTAAATCTCTGCAGAACCTTAACACCGGTTCGGATACGAACCGGTGTTAAAGAAGCGAACTGCGGCAGCCCCACGTGCGCCACCCTTTAACACCGGTTCGTATAGGAACCGGTGTTAAAGGGGCCCCCCCTCTAACACCGAACCCTCAACAGCGGTTGTGGAACCGCTGTTAGAGGGTCCTCCAAACCGGTGTTAGAGGGGTACGTGTGCACTAGTGAGATATTGTAATGCTTTTGGCCAACAGATTCATATGGACAAGCCTTCTATTTTATTTAATATAAAGGATGTCCACATGTAGTGAGAGATAGTATTAAGGTGGATCTGGAGGTGCAGCAAGAGAGCTTAAACGAGAAATATCTTGGTATGCCATCGGATGTGGGTAGATCCAAGAGTGGTTCTTTCAAATATCTAAGATAAAAGGTTTGGAGCAAGGTTCTAGGATGGATGGAACAATTCTTATCCGTGGGTAGGACAGAAATTTTGATTGTCAGTTCCCAAGCAATTCCTACAAATTCAATGACATGCTTTAAGATTCTGAGGGGCTTATTCGAACAAATAAATTCCTGCTTTGTAAATTTTGGTGGAGAAGTTGTTAGATGTATGTATATATATATTGTATTTCCCCCGTATGTTAGGGGGCTGCCTGCATATTTGCCCTGTACATGTACTATATATTGTGGCCTTTGGCCCCCAGAGGAATATAACTTTGTCTATTCCTAACATGGTATCAGAGCGGTTTTAGGGTTTGTGCCCACCGATCGCCGCAGATCCGTCAAATCGTTAAATCGCTTTGCTCCGTTCTGTCCCGCCTCTCACGGTCCTTCGACGACGCACGCCTTGGGCCTCCACGCGCGGAACCGACCGCGAAGCTCCTGCCAGCTCGCCTTCACGCGCAGGATCGACCGCGTGGGGCGCCTGACCGCCCGCGTGCTCTCGTCCTTGACTGCTCGCGAAGTTCCCTGTTCCCTGTTCCCGCATGGTCCCTTGCTGCTGCTCCTGTTCCCTAATAGTACTGCTACTGTTCCCGCGTGGTCCCTTGCTCCTGTTCCCTAATAGTACTGCTGCTGCTGTTCCCTAATAGTACTGCTACTGTTCCCGCGTGGCCTGCCGCCGGTTGATTTTGGTCCGTTTCGTTTGTATCAATTAGATCTGTGTCTAGATCTGATCAAAAAAAAAAAAAGAGCGAGAGATGTCTTCTTCATCGGGTTATGTTGCGATTCCTCGCTGCCCGGTGGTCTTTGATGGCGCGAATTACCCTGATTTCGCTGCCTTTATGCGTGTTCACATGCGCGGTCTTCGTCTTTGGGGTGTGCTGTCCGGCGAGGTCTCCTGTCCGCCGTGCCCCCCTGCTCCTGTGGCTCCTATTCCGCCAACTCCGATTGTTCTTGGTACTGATGCTTCTCAGGAGGCCAAGGATGCTGCTCAGTCTTGATGATAGTCTGTTCGCTTATGACCAAGTTCAAGCAGACTCTTCCGATCTCGAGACCTATCGCCACGCTCATTGCTTACACTCGGGTTGATGAGGATGCTCGTCTTCTTCTTGTTCTCACCTCCGATTTACGCCTCGATGTCTTTGAGTTCATGAGTCTCCCCTTGTTGCCGCTCATGGGCTCATCTTCGTCGGCTATCACCGTTCGGGATGCTCTTTACCCGTCTGTGGTTCGCCAGAGCATGCTCTTCGCAGGTGATTCCACTATTGATGAGTTCTATACTCAGTGCTGCTATCTGGCGTCGCTTGATTCTCTTCGTCTTCTGTCTGGCACATGCTCGTCTGCCAGATTGTGCCGGATCTGGAGTTTCACCGCATCTATGAGTTTCATCTCGGCCGCCAGAGTTTGAGCCCAGCGTGCTCATCGGCTGAACGCTCGTGGTCGTGTTCCGCTCTCAGGTGTTGTCCGAGCTTGAGGAGAGACCCGTCTTCGTCTCGCTGGTCTTCTTGCGGTTCCGTCAAGGCTTGCTACTCGTGGTGCTCCTCTATCGTCTGCTCCCTCGACTCAGCCGCGGTCCCCTGCCCGCCGCCGATTCCTGCCCTCCTCCGGTCGGGGACAGCCTCGGCACCAAAGAGCCTCGGGGTCAGCACCGACCAGCCTCGGTCGAGTCAAGGCTCGTGGTCGTGGTCGCCGTGGTTCTCTAAATCGCTTTACTCTTCGCAATGAGGATGGCCACAATTGGGCCACCTGTTATACAGGACCCAGTTTACGTCGGCTGACACCAGGCTCGTGGGCGATCGGCCCCTTCGCTCTTCAAAGCTTGCTCTCTGATCAGGACATTATCAGGAGTCTTCGCGGTCTGCTCGCTGCTACGGGCTCTTCTTCGACGGGCACTGCTGGTTCTGTGACTGACTCTTCAGGCACTGTGCGACCACCACCTTCTACACAGTCAGGTACGTCTCCGTGGTATCTGGATTCTGGAGCTTCTTTTCATATGACATTTGAGTCTTCTTCTCTGTCTGCTCTTCGTTCTCTCCCTTCTCCTATCCGTGTTTTACTACCGATGGTACCTCTCTTCTGTTTCTAGTCGGGCACCTTTCTACTTCTTTTTTTTGTTCACGATATCTCTCATGTCCCTCTTCTTAAGATGAATACATTCTCTGCTAGCCAGCTTCGACTGGTTGTCGCGTCATTCTTGATGCTGATTCTTGTGTTGTTCAGGACCGTCGCACCCAGGCCCTGGTTGGAGCTGGCCCTCGCAGCCGTGATTCTTCCGGACTTTGGGAGTTAGGCGGCTTTGTTCCTTCATGCCACTTCATCCGCCAGTTCTTCTCCGGTTGTCGCCTCTACTACCAGCTCTTTTCAGCAGTGGCATCATCGTCTTGGTCACCTCTGTGACTCTCGCCTCTCGTCATTAGTTCATCGTGGTCTTCTGGGGTCTGTCTCAGGAGATGGGTCTTTGCATTGTCGGTGTGTAGGTTGGGTAAATGTATTCAGCTTCCTATCCTACTAGCTGCCTCGTATCTCAATGACCTTTTGATTTAGTTCATTCCGATGTTTGGGGTCCGGCTCCTTTCGCTTCGAAAGGGGGCCATCGCTACTATATTTTATTCAAAGGATGGAAAGATAAGGTCGACTTGGTCTCGTGGTAGACAATGAATAGAAAAAGTGTGCCGGGGGTTAGGGTTTCATGACATCAAACTCATTAACCTCACCTTCCTTGCTCGGCAGGTGATAACCCAGAAGTATAGGGGATCAAGTATAGTATCTTTCGATAAGTAATGAGTGTTCAACCCACAAGGAGCTGAAGGAATTGGTTAGTATACTTAGCAAGTAAAACAATAAAAGATGAAAAGTTTTGTACTTTTCAGGTGGATGGTTTGTAGTAAATTTAAGATCAAGTAAAGTAAATGCAAGTAAAGTAAATATCTCTTTTAAGAAATAGCCCAATTCTCTGTGTAGCAAGAAAACAAACTAAAGTGTACTTATATAAAACAAGTGTTCCCGAGAACATCATGGATTTCCCTAGCTTATAGATTTCCTAACATAATGTGGTAAGCATCTTGTCAAGTTTTATTCATATTTGAGCGGAGCCTTGCTAAAATAGGTGGAACCATATACACACAATTATACCCTATTTATTGGTCCAAAGGCCACTATCATGCGTAACTAAAAGATTTATTAAGACATAAATGTCCAACCAATGCTTTAATGTTTTGGGATCCCTGATCACCCTATTGTGACTCCAAAATTTGGGATACGATTTATGTCCTCTCCGTCCATCCCTCCTCTCATTGTTACTCTAAGGTGCTACTTTATGAGCCCATATAGGCGAAACAACATAAAGTCTACGTGGGGAACAACTCACAAGAAATAGAACTTGACAAAATACTCATAACACACTATTTAGAAATCATGACTAAATCATTCTATTCCCTTAGGAACGCATGGGGAACAACTCACAACGATTGAATATGATAATGATCAGTAGTATATGGTTAACAACACAATCTGAAAGTATAGCTTTACCACGGAATAATGACAAGTTGTCAAGCACAAGCATGCACAAGACACTAGGAACATATTCCAAGTTCCGATCTACCACAAACTATGAGGGAAATGATGTTGATCTCGATAATGGATATTGTTATAATATTGATGGTGATGAAGACCATATGACTTGATGGACTCCATCAAATGGTGAAAATCCCTTCACCAGATGTGTCATTCACCATAAAGAAACGAAGAAAGTATTGTTCAACTTTTACCTAGGCATCAAAGATATTCACACATGGAACCAAGCAACCATTTTCTCTTGGTGACTCACATGTAGGGTACAACCAAGAATAACCCAGAAATGTTTGGCCTTTTTAACCAGCTTTAGAATTGTGTATGTAATGCTAGAAGACATTAGAGAAATCAACTCATTCTAAATTCCATGACTAAAATAATGATAATGAATCTCTTTGTTTTGACACTGTCTAACGTGGTCTTGCATTATCAAGTCAAATTATGCAATCATCTCAACACAAGATAATAAATTACCAATATCGTCATTGTAAAGCTGCTCATTGGATCACATAAATGTCAAACTGAGTTTACCGTGAAATTGCACAATAGAAACTACACTTAGTAAAACTTTCCTTATGTACTCTTTCTCCTTTATAATTTGATGATGCAACCCCTTATCAATTGTTTCATATTTTCTCAATCTAGTTCTCATCCCAAGAGATCATGCTTGCAATAAGCTCGACACTAGCTTCATATTCTTTGAGTATATTAGTGATATGTTTCTAGACTCTAAACCCATCATTCCCCAAAGTAATTTTTCGTTTGATAGGATTCGACAACTTATATAAAAAATAAAATATGTTGTCAACAATTCATGAATATACTAGCCATTTGCGAGCAACGCGCCGCTCTATTGCGTATGTGTCTAGAGTAATGAGAATATAAAAATTTCATGAGTTTCTATATGAAGGAATAGTAATATGTTCTTTTATGATAGGCCCCTTCTCCATTAGTGTGTCCCTTTCTTTGTTATCAAGGCTAGGCCAATTTACCGGATCATAAATATTCACATTGCCTTGTTTATCATCAACATTAGAAGATTTTGTGGTAGATTAAACAAAGTGCTCATGACCACTCACATTGTTATCATCTTCTAGATATCAACCTTTTTCCATTGGGAACTCATCTTCTTGATCAATAGTACTTTGTTCCCCAACAAGAAATAGCGGCAACTCGTCTGGATTTCCCGAAGATCCCGTGTTACTCTTCAAAAGTTTGTAAATAGACCCTCTATGTGATGCTATCTATCAACTTATGTTCATGTTCTTTCTTTTTTCTTTTTGGACTACCGGATAGAGGCTTCATAACAACACTCAAAATAATAACTAATTAGGAACCAAAATTAGGGCATAGAGGCATAGACTAACTTAAAGTGTAACACGTACATCAATATGTTTACCGGAGAATTACAGAACAAGAGGATTCATCAATCAGACGATTACCATACTTGTTTTCGGATCACCTGCTGGCAGGCACCTTGGTAGATTGTATTGGCTGGACAAATTACCAGCGAAGGAATAAGGCGATGAGGGCTTGTGAGAGACGAGAGGCGAAGAGTTTCGTCTATAATCAAGTATATATAGAAAAGTGACAAGACTCGTGTGGGCATGGCTAAGTCGAACATCACACACTACAGGAATAGGATGCTACGCCAACGGCCGGTCGCTACTCCAACAGCCAAACGTCGGGGCCGTCGGCATAGCCATCGTTCAGGCCAGCCTCGCCAAGCAGCCGTCGGGGCCCTTGTTTTTTTTAAATCATATTTAGGTTGATAATATGCTATTTTATCAAAGATCCAATGAAATTTTAGCGAGCCTCGGCCCCGAGCTAAGAATATTCATGCCCTTCGTTCGATAAAGTTTGACGATAGTTTAAAACAGGCATAAAAAATTCAACAACGATCAAAACAATGCGAAACCTTTGTGTGGTGTTATATTATGTGACATAGTTAGAAGAAAAAATATCAAACTTGGTATATTGATTATGTCTCAAAAAACCTTCACAAAACGACCTATCTCATTCGAGGTTTCTTGGATTTCGGGTCAAATGACCAATGTTATACCTAGAATCAAGGCATAATTTGTGATAATGTCCCCATATTGTGCATACATGTGTATAATGGGATGGCAAACAATGTTGTAGGAGGAAGTTTTCCTTTTTGTCGCACCAAAAAGCCATTTTCCATTTTCTAAGCACAAAAAACGGATGGTTTTGTGAAGCAACCACCAAATAGATAATTCAAAATACTACCACCATATTTTATAAAAATACTAGACCACCTTATATGGACAATGTCCCAACAGGGGGATTTTCTGAAGCAACCACCAAACAGCTAAATCAAAAATGGAGGGTTTGTGATTAGTTGATATGGATATCATATTTGGATTCCTCTTATTTTATGATCAATTTAGACATATTATTTGTCGAATTCCGATTTAAGGATTCAAAGATATTAATTATTCCATATTATATATAAAAATACAAAAAAGTAAAATTATTATATTTTTATTTGAATTCAATAATATTTTTACTTATTTATTAATGTTTATTTAAATAATTGTTTGTAATTTCGAAAAATACAAACATGTGACATGTTGATATAAGGGTTAATAGGATTGGTATCATAGTATTGACAACAATGTATGAATTACTTTGCGGAAACAGATTCTGAAGGAACGAGGAAGTTAAGCGTGCTGAAGCTGGAGTAGTATTTGGATGGGTGACCTTTCGGGAAGTTTGACCAAGACTGTAATTTAATTAAATATTAAGTGTAATTAGTGTTAAAAATGTTCAAAGTGAGAGATTAATGAGTCAAACAATTCAAAAATTGAGAAAAAATTTAAAAAATATATTAAAAAAAAGTTTTTGCAACTTGTCGATAAGGTATAAATGGCTGCTCGCCGAGGACATTGCCCTTGGCGTAGCATCTGTGACAACATTTTGATGAGAAAATTCCTTATTTGATACTATATCTTAATATGATTCCTTATTTGACACGAAATTTTTCACTTCCTTATTTGGCCATTTGTGTAAACTTTTTTCCTTATATGACACTTTAGTTTATTTGGAGAGCTAATAGGGTTAACTTGGCACCTACAAAGACGTATTTGGCATTGGTACAAAATCTGACAAATTAAGACCAAATATTGTTGTACGTGTGATGAAAACAATTAATCAAAGCATGTACACTTGAGAATCAAACCGTGTATGTGATCATTTGTGAATATGTACTATTGGGATGCAAATTGTGAAATGTACTATTGGAGTAATTTTTTTGTAGTAAACCAGTAGATGGATAATCTCTACTCCTACTTGATTGCCAATTCTGATAAGTAAAGGCTTTGAGATCAGTAGATAATTATCAGTGCCTTTTATAGATCAGTTGATGGATAATTATAGATACAACAGTGGTTTTGTAGTATCAACACAGACGATTAATTTGCAATTGAATTGCATCTCGAAACAACCGACACACACAACTGACTTTTAAGACTTGATCGATTTTCTTCCTCGCAGAACCAGTTCTAGCAACTTGTGACCCAAACACTCGAGCTCCCGATCAAAAACACAGATACATATAGCAACCATACGACACGACGACAAACGCATAAAAAAACTGGGGATAACTTTCACGACAACGAAGATAACTGGTCTCGCTCCGGCCCGACCACCGCTCAGTTCCAACGCTGCCCGTCGGAGCCGCCGCTGCCGGGCTGGCCGCCGTATCCGCCACCACCGCCTTGTCCATAGCCGTCGTCGCCCTGGCTGTAGCCACCACCGCCTTGGCCGCCGTAGCCGTAGCCGCCGCCTCCGCCGCGCTGGCCGCCGCCCCTGCCTCCGCCACCAGAGCGGCGGGACTGGTCCCCCAATGTTGCGCCGCCGCCGCTAGTGTTCAGACAAGAGGAGGGAAAGAGACAAGGGCGGGGGCGTTCATGTTTTTTTTTTCAGGGATCGTGTGTTTCTCAGGAATCAGGACTGGTCGTGTGTGCGTGTTAGAATAGGGGCATTTTCGTCCAGACGAAAACAATTTAACGGATCCATTTGACGGAATGGACGGCAGTGTCGTATGCAAAAAATTTACACAAATTGCCAAATAAGGAAGTAAAAAAATTTCAATGTCAAATAAGGAAACATATTGAGAAGTAGTGTCAAATAAGGAATTTTCACCATTTTGATACGCCGACGGCGTCTATGTGCTCCGCCGAGGGAGACCTTTGCCGAGGAGGATACGCCGAGGGCAGCCGTCGGCGTACCATACGCCGAGGGCATTTTGGCCTACGCCGACGGCTTTTTGCCCTCGGCGTAGCGCGCGCGTCCTGTAGTGACATGTCATCGCCAGGTCTAGGTACACTAGTGCACACACATGCCTTTAACACCGGTTCGGACCAGCCTCTAACAGCGGTTGTAGAACCGCTGTTGGCGGTTCGGTGTTACAGCCCCCCCTTTAACAACGGTTCTTATACGAACCGATGTTAAAGGGTGGTGCACGTGGGGCTGCCGCAGCGCTCAGCCCCTCCTTTAACATCGGTTCGTAACACGAACCGGTGTTAAAGGTTCTGTGCCGCGGCAGGAAAAAGAGATAAATCTCTGCCGCGGCAGAGTTCTGCCGCGGCAGGAAAACGGCCTAAATCTCTGCCGCGGCAGAGTTCTGCCGCCGCCCCGTTCTGGGCGTATTTCTGCGGCGCGGCGGGGACGGGGAGGGGGAGGGGGAATCGATCGGGAGCGGTATACACATACATCATCGTCGGTACATACGAGTACATGAATAATTAAGCAACTATTATTATACACAAACATCGTCATTGTGTGGTATTCTCCGTAAACGTTGAAGCATCAAGTACAAGACAAACACGTTCAAGCATATATACAACGTTCATTTTGGTGGATATCTAAAGAGTTCTCCGCCATGCGTGATGACCTCATCAAGTATGAACCCCGCCAATTCCTCTTGAATGGCTCGTATGCGGTCAAATGGTAGGAGATGGTCCCACATCCATTCGATCTAAATATATATGAAGAATGGGGTCAATATATATAAGAATAAAACTCAACACAATTGATCGTAATAAAATAATGTTTTGTACTTTGTTTACTTACTCTAAGTTGTTCTAGTGCGGCTTGGTCCGTCGCACATATCGTGTTGCGAATGAACTCGCAAACATAGTATCCACATATATTATTGCAGGGTCCCTGATGCGCGCACTTTACGAGAATAGAGAGTTCAATCAAAGTAATAATCAATAAAGCATAATATAATGGAATTGGAAGCAGAATCAAAGAGATACGCAGACCTAGCTAGCTAGTATTACTTACATTTTAGTCTACAAATTTTAGTTCTTCTGACCATTCACCCACGGCCCTTCCCGTGAACCTTTTCCAAACCTTGTCCGGCAAAGAAAATGGATAAAGGAGTAATTAATTACTTGTTGTCACGAAAGTTGCCGATCTAGTGCGATAATATGATTGAAATTACCTCTGGAGCATCTCTTTAAAGTCTGCCCATAGCTCTTGGTCTTTTCGTAACGAGTCCATGATAAGAACTTTTCCTGAGTCAGGTTGAATGACTAGCAGAAAGTGGAACCTACGCACGCATAACTCATCATCAGTTACACTTAACATTGAGTAAGTCGAAACAGAATGTGTACAAGAGAGGGTAACACTCACGAGAAGTTGTAAGGCAATAGTATTTCCCTTTTGGTTTGTTGTCTCAGTAAAGACGTTAGCCAGAAATCTTCTGTTTTCCCGGGTCTGTGTCTTACCACTTCTTCATGAACTCTATTTGGGTCAACGAATCCAATGTCAAAAGGGCCACCTTTCATGCATTCCATAACCTTTTTCCTGCATAATAGTATATATATACATATATATGGTGAGCATATATATACATGCAATTAATCAATTGAATGAGATGAGATAGAAATTAAAGAAATAGTACTTACACACAATAAAGGCTGATGGCATCTTTGTCGAGTTCCTTCTGATTGAATAGAAAATGCAAGTCTTGAATGTTGAAGGCGATCTCGTCGTCTCCGCACAAGAAAATCTGATCTCTTATATGCGACGTGATCCATTCTTCCTTTCTCGTCTTGCAGAAATCAAGGTATCACTTGTGCAATCTTCGCATCTTTGTGTAGGGGTTCGTAGCATGGAAAATAAAAAATTTCTACCGCATACAAACAAACAAGCCAAGATCTATCTACTAGATTGTAGCAACGAGTCGATGGAATAACTCACCCTCGAAGATTCCAAAGTGTTTAACAAGAGCAGATTCTCGTGGGTGATGTAGTCGTACTCTTGCCGATCTCAAGATCGCGTAGACGATCCTTCCGGCGCTGCGTTCCGGCAGCGCTTCCGCAGTCGGTCACACGTTTGGTACTCGATGAAGACCTTCCTATCCCTTGTTCCAGTGACGGAGGTTGTAGCACTCTCTCGCGATTCCGTATACCGGCAGTAGGTACCGAAGTAGAGGACATTCGCAGGCTTAAGCCGGAGCAAGTATGGTGGACTATGAGAGAGGCCTCGGTGATCTAGGGTTTAGACACACCAAGGAGAGAGAGCTAGGCCGACGGCTAGGGCTTGGGGAAGCCCAAAGTCGGCGGCTCGGGTTTGCCCTAGGGAGGCGGCGGCTGCAGGAGGGCCGGTGGCTAGGGCTAGGGTTTTGGGTGGTGGAGTTGTGTGTTTGGAGGGGCAGCCCTGCCCCTCCTTTTATAGGTGGAGGGCGCCGGCCAAGGGGGAGGGAGTCCTCCCCCAACTCGGCCTCCAAGGCCGGCGGTGGAGGGAGAGGAACTCCTCCCCAAGTAGGTTTCCTACTCTCCCTCCACTAAGCAAACTTGCCGTTTGACTTTTCAAATTGACGTTTGACTTTTCAAACTAGGATTTCTTTTATCCCTTTATTTTGCTTAGCGATGACACCTAGTACATGATGCAAACATTCCAACTTGTTATGACACATTCATGTACCCTTCCCCTCCGGAGTGCCGGACCTTCCGGAACCTTCTAGAACATTCCAGATGAAAACACCGGAACCATTCTCACTACTAGAGAAAAGGCTATAGGAGACATGCTTATGCGAGGCACATTTAGACATATGCGCCTCCTATAAAAATAGGCGAGGCGCACTTTGCGATATGCGCCTCTAGTATAAAAATAGGCGAGGTGCATATGATAAGAATGCGCCTCCTATAATCCCTATACGGACAGAATCTAGCAGCCCCATATTATGCGAGGCGCATTCTAGTCATATGCGCCTCCTATATATTAGATAGACGAGGCGCATATGGGCAGAATGCGTCTCGCATAATCTGTGTGGGCCCGCGTGTTGGTAGGTGCACGAATATGCGAGGCGCATATGGTTATATGCGCCTCCTATATTTGATAATATGCGAGACGCATATGACCATATGCGCCTCAAGTAACTCCTGCGGGCCCGGACGGAGGTAGGTGGCCGAATATGCGAGGCGCATATTGCTATATGCGCCTCCTATAGTTTGAATTATAGGAGGCGCATATTGTGCAATATGCGCCTCGCATAACCTAGCAGTAGCTTTCTTGTTAGTAGCCTCTGCGTGGAAGCACCCCAGGAAGCTGCGTTGCGTCTGCGTGGAAGCACCCCTGCTGGTTCCGAGCAGAGCCAGCGCCGCCACTCCAGGCCGATCCCCGTCCCCGCCTCCTCGTCCCCAAGCCCGACCCCGACGCGCCCCCCACGATCCTGCTCACCCCCGAGCTCTGCGCCGCCCTCCACCGTGAGTACGCCACCAAGCCCGACCCCGACGCCCCGCCCGCGGCCCATGGACAGGACGAGACCACGACGACGCCGCTCACCGCCGAGATCTGCGCCGCGCTGCGTCGGGAGATCGAGCCCTCCCCCGACGAGAGCTCCTCCACCGCGTCCTCGCCCTGCTGCCGGTGGTCGAGGCCGTGCAGACCTCCGGGCTGGCCCGCCGGTGGCGCCACCTCTGGAAGCGCATGCCCGTGCGAGCGAGCGGCTGAGCCGACATCCGCACCCTCGCTCGCACGCACACGGCAGGCGGCACAAACCCTAGATGGTGCCGGAGGACGGCGCGCGAGCGGCTGCCGCTGCAGCGGAGGAAGCGGCAATGGATACGCCCGCCGCCGCGGAGGCACCCCCGGTGGACACGTTCCGACGACAGGTCGACGACCTCGCCTTCAAGACCGACGTGGTAACCCCTCCCCTCGCTAACCTCCGCAGTAATCCGCCCCTCCCTCCCTAGCGCAGAGGATGTGAATCTAACTGCCGATCAAGCAAAATTGCCCAATAATTTGGGTGGTGCCGAATTAGGCGTCAGGTCCTGCGGTTTCCTGTTGCGTTTTCCTCCAAAGAATTGGGGAAAAGTGGTCTCAGATCGGGACTGGATGCTGATGCGGTTTGCGTGTTGCAGCTGGAGAAGAGGGTGAACGAGGTGGTACGGTTCTACGACGTCAAGAAGCATGGCAGCGGAGGGCGCAAGGCCGGCGGTAGAACGGTGCAAGGGACAGCCACTACAAAGGGGTGCCCGACCTTACGCGCCAGCTTGGTGGTATCATTCGTCAGGTGATCATTCAGTTGCGTTGGTTTATCGTCGCTGGCCTAGTTGTTCTACATGGATAAAACATGCAATCTACTACTTCTGGGCTTAAGGTGTAGTTCTGTGTTTTCCCTATTTATTAGTTTAAAATATCTACCCAAAGTTTCTACCAACCTCAATTATTTCGTTTCATAAGCTGCAAAACTTGAGTTTCTGATTTTCTTATACTTGTGCAATTTGTCCAGTACATCTAAAAAAAGGATCTGGAATGTTATCCCACATTTGGCAGATTAAAGACTCTATTGCTTGACATGTGGTGTAGGGCTATTGACCTACATGCACTAGTTCGCATTCTTCAGTTCTCGCCAGCAAGTATATTCTAAGTTTTTATTAGTCATCATTTAGAGTTACAATAACAGCATCTATAATGGCATCTATATTCTTCTTTAGTACGAATTGATGGAGTTCAGAAGGGGTACATATCTCACCAGGATCTGGGTGCCACTAATAGTTGAAATACATTTCCATGGTGTATTGGTGCCTATAAATCTGTACCCCTTGACTGATTAATTTTTCTGACATAAACAGTACTAGTAGTTTCCATCTTGCAATATAGTTTACCTCTACTGTATTTAATTTCATGTATTCTATCCTTCTAAGAACCACCAATTGGCGACCACCTAAAATAGCTACCAAGGCTATGAGAGTAGAGAGATGGCGGAAGAGAAGTGGAGGAGGCATGGAAGGAAGAAGTGGAGGAACTTCCTCGTGATCACCACCTTGTTGCTCTTCATGGTAGGTTATGTGTTCTACTTCATCTAGGTAGAGCTACGTCGTTGGAGTTGTAATGTGATTGTGAACTTGTACTCGAAGGTGTAATGTGATTGTGAACTTGTATTCGGAGGTGTGAACTTGTGGCACAAACACTTGATGTATGAACTTGTATGTCATGATTGATGTGTAATGTATTGTATTCATGTTGGTTTTATTATGCTTTGGCAAATTGCAAGTTTCTGAAAAATTCTGTGCTCTTTATACTGTATTCTGGACTATATTGTATATTTGAATATCTGTATATTATTATTTATAGTGGTCTGTAAAACTTGAATTTCGAAAATATTACCGGAGGCGCATATAGGATACTATAGGAGGCACATATACTATAAATATCCGAGGCGCATTGTAAAACATATGCGAGGCGCATATCATATGCGCCTCCTATAATTCACATATGCGAGTATGCGAGGCGCATATCGATATGCGCCTCGCATAAGAAATACCCGAGGCTTGAAGCTAGAGGCGCATATGATATGCGCCTCGGATAGGCTTTTAGGTGCGCCTCGCATAGGCTTTTCTCTAGTAGTGTCTCCGACCCCGAAACATGACTTTCCTTATATAAATCTTATTCTCCGGACCATTCTGAATCTCCTCGTGATATCCCGGATCCCATCCGAGACTCCGAACAACATTCGGTCTCTTACTCATCATTCCATAACTACTCAACAACATCGAATCCTTAAGTGTGTCTCCCTACGGTTCGTGAATTATGCGGACATGATCGACACACTTCTCCGATCAATAACCAATAGAGGAATCTGGAAATTCATATGGTTCCCACATATTTCTACGATTAATTTGTGATCGAATGAACCACTTACATACGATGCCAATTTCCCTTTGTCTCACGATAGTTTACTTATCCGAGGTTTTGATCGTCGGTATCTCTGCATACCTAGTTCAACCTCGTTACTGATAAGTACTCTTTTCTCGTTCCCGTTATATGTGATCCCTTGTGAGCCAGTCACATGCTTGCAAGCCAATTGGATGACATTCCACCGAGAGGGCCCAGAGTATATTTATCTGTCATATGGATGGACAAATCCCACTCTTGATCCATGTGTCTCAACCAATACTTTCTGAACACTCAATGCCACCTTTATAACCACCCAGTTTCGGTGTGGTGTTTGATGTCATCAAAGCATTCTTCCGGCGATGGTGATATGCATGATCTCATGGTCGAAGGAATTAGGTTACTATGTATCAGAAAGCATATAGCAATTAAACTATTAAAATGACTTGATCTTTATGCTACGCTTATCTATAGGAGTATGTCCATCATATCATTCTCCTAACGATATGATCTTGTTGTTAATAACATCTCAATGTTCATGATAGGGAACCATAATCATTTATTAACCAACAAGCTAGTATTATGAAGAGGCTTTACTAGGGACTCTAATTTAGTTTACAAATCACACAAGTATTAATGTTTCCTTGTTAATACTATTATAGCATGAATGTAAACATTTATCATAAACACAAAGATATAATAATAACCACATTTATTATTGCCTCTAGGGCATATCTCCAATAGTCTCCCACTTGCACTAGAGTCAACTAATCTAGATTACATGGTAATATACCGAACACCCATGGCAGTTTGGTGTTGGTCATGTTTTGCCCTCGGGAGAGGTTTAGTCAACGGATCCGCCACATTCAGATCTGTATGTACTTTGCAAATCTTTATGTCACCATCTTGGACATGTTCTCGAATAGCGTGAAAACGTAGCTTGATATGCTTCAGCTTCTTGTGTGACCTTGGTTCTTGCGCTTTGGCTATGGCGCCCATGTTATCACAGTAGATAGACATTGGGTCCAGCGCACTTGGAACCACACCGATCTCTATAATGAACTCCTTCATCCATATCGCTTCTTGTGAAGCCTCCGAAGCAGCTATGTATTCCGATTTAGTTGAAGATCTCGCCACAACGCTTTGCTTTGCACTCCTCTAGCTAACTGCTGCACCATTCAAAGTAAATACGTATCCATATTGAGATTTACAATCATACGGATCAGTGTTCCAACTAGCATCGGTGTAACCATTAACAACGAGCTGTTCCTCACCTCCATAAGAAAGAACCATATCCTTAGTTCTTCTTAAGTACTTAAGGATGTTTTTGACCGTTGTCCAATGATCCACTCCTGGATCACTTTGATATCTGCTAGTCAAACTAACAACATATGCAATGTCGGGTCTAGTACATAGCATGGCATACATTAGAGATCCTATGGCTGAGGCATAGGGAGTCTTACTCATCCTTTTTCTATCTTCTGCCGTTGCTGGACTTTGAGTTTTACTCAAGGTCGTATTGGGCAACATGGGCAAGAACCCTTTCTTGCTATCTTCCATTCCAAATCTCTTTAGAACTTTGTCCAAATATGTACTTTGTGACAATGATATTAGGCATCTCGATCTATCTCTATAAATCTTTATGCCTAATATGTAAGCTACTTCGCCAAGATCTTTCATTAAAAAACTATTATTCAAATATTCCTTGACACTATTAAGAAGGTCTACATCATTCCCAATCAACAATATGTCATCTACATATAGTATTAAGAATGCTACAGAGCTCCCACTCACTTTCTTGTAAATACAAGCTTCTCCATAAGTTTGTATAAAACCAAAACTTTTGATTACATTATCAAAACATTGATTCCAACTTCGGGATGCTTGCTTCAATCCATATATGGACCGTTGAAGTTTGCATATCTTGTTAGCATATTTAGGATCGACAAAACCTTTGGGTTGCATCATATACAACTCTTCATCAATGTCTCCATTGAGGAATGCTGTTTTGACATCCATCTGCCATATCTCATAATCGTAATATGCAGCGATTTCTAACAAAATCCTCACAGACTTTAGCTTCGCTATTGGTGAGAAAGTCTCATCATAGTCAACTCCTTGAATTAGTCGAAACCCTTTTGCGACAAGTCAAGCTTTATAGACAGTAACATTACCATCAACATATGTTTTCTTCTTGAAAATACATTTGTTCTCGACAGCCTTCCGGCCGTCCGGTAAGTCCACCAAAGTCCATACTTGGTTTTCGTACATGGATCCAATTTCGGATTTCATGGCTTCTTGCCATTTATTGGAATCTGGGCTCATCATCGCTTTCTCATATGTCGCAGGGTCATCGGTGTTATCCACCAACATGACACTCATGACGGGATCATACCAATCAGGAGTGGTACGAGTTCTCGTTGACCTGTGAGGTTCTGTAGCAACTACAACCAAAGTTTCATGATCATCGTCATTATCTTCCTCTCTTATTGGTGTAGGCACCACAGGAACTTCTTCCGGTGCTGCCCTACTCGTAAGTTCGAGAGAAGGTTCGACAACCTCGTCGAGTTCTACTTTCCTTCTAGACACTTCTTTCGAGAGAAATTCCTTCTCTAGAAAGGATCCATTCTTGGCAACGAAGATTTTGCCTTCGGATCTATGATAGAAGGTATACCCAATAGTTTCCTTTGGGTATCCTATGAAGACGCATTTTTCTGCTTTGGGTTCAAGCTTGTCCGGCTGTAACTTCTTTACATAGGCTTCGCAACCCCAAACTTTAAGGAACGACAGTTTAGGTTTCTTACCAAACCATAATTCATACGGTGTCGTTTCAACGGATTTAGATGGTGCCCTATTTAAAGTGAATGCGGCTGTTTCTAATGCATAACCCCAAAATGATAGCGGTAAATCTGTAAATGACATCATAAAATGAACCATATCTAAGAGAGTTCGATTACGACGTTCGGACACACCATTACGCTGTGGTGTTCCCGGCAGTGTCAATTGTGAAAGTATTCCGCATTTCTTCAAATGCTCGCCAAACTCGTAACTTAGATATTCACCTCCACGATCAGAACGTAGAAATTTAATCTTCTTGTTACGTTAATTCTCCACCTCACTTTGAAATTCATTAAACTTCTCGAAAGTTTCGGACTTATGTTTCATGAAATAGATATACCCATATCTACTCAAGTCATCCGTGAAGGTAAGAACATAACGATAACCACCCCGCGATGCTACACTCATTGGACCACACACATCGGTATGTATGATTTCCAATAAGTCCGTAGCTCGCTCCATCATACCAGAAAATGGAGTCTTAGTCAGTTTACCTATCATACATGCTTCGCATCTTTCAAGTGATTCGAAATCAAGTGATTCAAGAAGTCCATCGGAATGGAGTTTCTTCATACGCTTCACTCCAATGTGACCAAGATGACAGTGCCACATATAGGTCGAGTTATCGCTCGATTTCAAACGGTTAGCTTCAATATTATTAATATGTGTATTTCCACTATCAAGATTCAATAAGAATAGACCATCTATCAAAGGTGCATGTGCATAAAACATATTACTCATATAAATTGAACAACCATTATTCTCGGACTTAAACAAGTAATGGCCTCACAATAAGCGAGATCCGATATAATGTTCATGCTTAACGAGGGACCAAATAACAATTATTTAAGTATAAAACTAATCCCGATGGTAGATGAAGAGGTAGCGTGCGAGCGATCACATCAACCTTTGATCCATTCCTACGCATCGTCACCTCGTTCTTCGCTAGCTTCCGTTTATTCTGCAAGCTTTGTTTGAGTTATAAATATGAGCAACCGAACAAGTATCAAATACCCAGGCACTACTACGAGTACTAGTGAGATACACATCAATAACATGTATATAGGATATACCTTTCTTCTTGATGTTGCCGTTCTTCAAATCCGCCAAGTACTTTGGGAAATTCCACTTCCAGTGACCTTTTCCTTGCAGTAAAAGCACTCAGTATCAGGCTAAGGTCCAGCCTTGGTCTTCTTCGTCGGTGTGGTAACTTTCTTACCACCCTTCTTGAAGTGTCCCTTTTGCTTAGACTTTCCTTTCTTGAATTTGGTGGTCTTATTGACCATCGAAACTTGGTGCTCTTTCTTGATATCCACTTCTGCAGATTTCAACATGGAGAAGAGTTCTGGCAACTTCTTGTTCATGCTTTGCATATTGTAGTTCATCACAAAGTTCTTGTAACTTGGTGGTAGTGATTGGAGTACACGGTAAATCCCCAAAGCATTAGGAATCACTATACCCAAGATTTTGGAGTTTGTTTGCGTGCCCAGAAATCTTAAGCACATGCTCACGGACGGAGCTGCCCTCTTCCATCTTGCAGTTAAAGAACTTTTTCAGAAGCCTCATAGCTCTCAACTGCCGCGTGAGTCTCAAATATCAGTTTGAGTTCACGGACAATATCATGTGGGTCTGAATTCTCAAACCTTTTCTGAAGCTCCGATTCTAAACCATACAAGATAGCACACTGAATCGTGAGTACCGATTCTTAGGCGAGGTAAACATTCTTTACTTCATCGGTATCAGCTGCAGTAGGTCACCCAGCGGTGCATCCAATACATAGGTCAAATTACCAGCATTGAGGACAATCCTCAAATTGCGGAACCAATCCGCGAAGTTGCTTCCATTATTTTTCAACTTTTCTTTCTCTAGGAACGCATTAAAATTGATGGTAGGGGCCGCCATTGATCTACAACATATTTGCAATAGTTTAGACTAAGTTTATGACAAATTGAGTTCTATTTAAATTAATCTAGGTGAACTCCCACTCAAAACAATATCCCTCTCATTGTTTTAGTGATCACACGAACCAAATCCACCACATCAAAACCGATCATCACGAGAGTTGATGTAGCTTCAATGGCGAACAATCGACATGTTCATCATATCTACTATATGATTCATGCTTTACCTTTTGGTGATCCGTGTTCCAAGACCATGTCTGTACATGCTAGGCTCGTCAAGATCAAACCTTAGCTTCCGCATGAGCAAATCTGGCTTGCTCACGTTGTATACACTTGCAGAATCTAACACACCCGATCATCACGTGGTGCTTCGAAACAACAAGCTTTAGCAACGGTGCTTACTAAGGATGAACACTTTAGAACTTGAAATTCATGTGCATGAGGGATCATCTTATAATGCTACCGTCGTTAACTAAGCAATACAAGATGCATAAAGGATTAACATCACATGCAATTCATAATATGTGATATGATATGGCCTTTCTTCTTTGTGCTTTCGATCTCCATCTTCAAGCACGAACATGATCTCCATCATCACCGGCATTGCATCAAGGTCAATGACGCTGCTCCATGGTTGTCGTCCACCAGCTTCAACTATTACAACTACTTTGAATAGACACGCGGGTCTTAACAGAAATTAAAGACAACCATATGGCTCCTGCCAGTTGCCAACTTACAATAAGGAACATTGCATACATCAAATATAATCACAATCATGGCCATATCACATCACAGCACACCCCTGCAAAACAAAGATATACGCCTCTAATTTCTTTGCATATTTTACGTGGTTTGGGGCTTTCAATAAGTGTCGATCTAACTTACGAACAAGAACCACAATAGTGGTATTAGAGCCGTGTCTATATTAGATCTTCAGGGTCAGACACCGGGGCTCTTTAGGGTCTTTCAGACGTTGCTGGTCCTGCCGTGCTTCCGGTGTATCTTTTGTCTTCCCATACACTCCTAGGAAGCCTAGCAGGTTCACGCAAACATTCTTCGTCACGTGCATCACGTCGAAGAGCGGACCTCTAAGACTTTCCAATAGGGTAGGTCCCAAAATATAGATTGCTTCTTCCACATGGGCGCGTGTCCGGCATCGTCATTCGGAACAGATAGACTGCTAGGACCTTTTCCAAAGATTACTTTTAGGTCCTTGACCATACCAAATACCTCCTCACCGGTACCGAGGACAGGCTTCCTCCAGGGTTCTGCCAGACGTTTGAAATGCTTGCCTTTCTTTCTTACTGGATGCAGGTTCGGAAGAAATCGACGATACCCTAGGTACACAACCTTCTTGCATTTCTCCAAATATACACTTTTAGTCTCATCTAAACAGTGTGTGCATGCATTGTATCCCTTGTTTGTCTGCCCTGAAATGTTACTAAGAGCAGGCCAATCATTGATGGTTACGAAAAGCAACGCTCGTATGTCAAATGGCTCCCCTTTGTGCTCATCCCATATACGTACACCTGGTTTGGCCCACGGCTGTAAAAGTTCTTCAACTAATGGCCTTAGGTACACATCAATGTCGTTGTCGGGTTGCCTCGGGCCTTGGATGAGCACTGGCATCATAATGAACTTCCTCTTCATGCATAACCAAGGAGGAAGGTTATAGATACATAGAGTCACAGGACAGGTGTTGTGACTATAGCTCTGCTCACCGAAAGGATTCATGCCATCTGTACTTAGACCAAACCTTAAGTTCCTTGCGTCACGTGCGAAGTCCGGGTACTCTCGCTCGACTTTTCTCCACTGTGACCCATCAGCGGGGTGTCTCAACATCGTGCCTTTCTTACGGTCTTCCATGTGCCATCGCAACAACTTGGCATGCTCTTTATTTCTGAAGAGACGTTTTAACCGTGGTATTATAGGAGCATACCACATAACCTTGGCAGGAACCTTCTTCCTAGGGGCCTCGCCCTCAACATCGCCAGGATCGTCTCGTCTGATCTTAAACCGCAGTGCAGTGCATACCGGGCATGCATCCAAATTCTTGTACTTCTCACCGCGGTAGAGGATGCAGTCATTAATGCAGGCATGTATCTTCTGCACGTCTAATCCTAGAGGACAGACAACCTTTTTTGCTTGGTATGTACTGTCGGGAAACTCATTATTTCTTGGAAGCAGATTCTTCATTTTTACTAACAACTTTGAAAATGTGCCGTCAGTCACACCATTCTCTGCCTTCCATTGCAGCAAATCCAGTGTGGTACCTAGCTTTTTAAGGTCATCTTCACAAGTTGGGTACAACAATTTTGTGATCCTTTAACATCTGCTCCAGCTTCTCCTTCTCCTTTTCAGTTTCACATTCTTCCTTTGCATCAGTAATGGCCTGACCAAGATCGTCATCAGCGGGCCCATCTACTGCCTCTTGATCTTCATTATCTACCCCCGTTGCAGTATCATCATATTCAGGATACGTATTATGATAGTTTTCATCATCCTCTTCTTCTTCGTTGTCTTCCATCACAACCCCTTTTTCTCCGTGCTTGGTCCAATAATTATAGCTGGACATGAAACCGGATCGAAGCAGGTGGGCGTGAATGGTTCTGGTATTTGAATAGTCTTTTTGTTCTGACAGTGAACACATGGACAACACATAAAACCATTGTGACCATGGTTTTCATTAGCCACAACGATGAAATTTTGGAGGCCCGTAATGTACTCGGAAGTGCGTCGGTCACCGTACATCCATTGCCGGTTCATCTGCATTAATATATAGTATATCAAAAATTAATAGGAAGATGACCATTTATATATAGTACATCAATAACACATGAAAGGATAAAGTTGCCGACCTCGACCGAGAAGGAAAGAGCAACGAGAAAACTTATTTTGAGCTCTTGGGCATTTCACCGAACACCTCTTGTGCATAGGAAAAAACACAAACTATCACCCCCCTCATACTCTTGCTAGGCTCCAAAATGAGAGAGTGAAAAAATGGAAGAGAGGGGTGTGGGTTGCGGTGTGTTATATAGCCCCCCCCCTTTAACACCGGTTCAAGCCACGAACCGGTGTTAAAGAGCTCTGTGGTCACGGTGCGGGCCTTTAACACTGGTTCGTACGAACCGGTGTTAAAGTGGGCTCCTTTTGCTGCAGAGCCACGCTATGGGCACTTTAACACCGGTTCATAGAAAAACCGGTGTTAAAGCCCATTTCCGACCTCAACCAAAGGCCTCGTTTCCACTAGTGGTCGAATCTAAATCGAAACGAAATTGAATCATGGAGGGCCCCGATGCTCGATCTTCTCCTCTCTATGTGCGTGCTGGAAATAGAAGAGTCCAATAAATTTTAATTTTTTCCTGCACTACGTGTTGGAAACAAGCTGAATTATTGGGCCTATATAAACATCCACAGACCTCAGCCCCAGCCCCCTCAAGAGCCGGCCCGGGTCGTAAAACATAAGAAAATTGTACAAATCAAATTGGTCCATACATAAAAAATGTAAAACATTATTTAAAAAAAATTGTACGGAAGAAATATTTTACATCGTTGCTGAAACTTGTTCTTATAGTTCATAAATCTAACTTTTCCCTCAGGTAGGGTTAAGGGGATTCTCTAAATGATCGGGCATGTTTGAAAATGTAGTGATGCTATTGCCCTGGCATGGGACCGTGTGGTTGTGGTCAGGAGATAGATTCTGAGAGAAGTGGAACCCTTGCATGGCTGCAACTCTGGTGTAGAGCGAGATCTACAACTATAGTGTGGCAATCATGGACAAGCGGCATCGTGTTGAAGCCATACACGGTAGGAGTACTTAGTGCAATTTTATTCGGTAAATTCGCAATATTTTGCAAACTAAAATAGAAACCAAGAGCACGCCTTCTTTTTTTTGTTGCATCGGTGTTAGTAATTTTAAGCAACAGTTTTATACAGTTGTTGCACAGCTTAACTTGTTTTGTAGCTGGATGAATGGCGCTATTGGTACGTAGAGTCGTAAATATCATCCATTAATTCGGTGACTTCGCAAATGTTAAACTATGATCCTAAGATTCAGCAATAGAAGAACCACATGAATGGTAACATGCAAAAATCACAGTACAAATTGATCGTTGAAAATAACAGCAGAATACGATGCTCGGTCATGAAGCACCATTTAACTTATTGTTCATGCAGCAGGATCGTCGAAGGCTAAGATCAGTAGCGATTAGACGGCCATCTTAACGTAGGTGCCAAGTGCGTCGAGGTAACTTCCAGAGCGTCCATGGAAACCGATGATTCTACCTCCTGCTGCGGGGAGGTCGAACTCCACGCCTTCCTCCTTCCCATATGGGCCAAAGGTGTGCCGGTTGCTGATAAAGGTTAGCGATCTAACGATAAACATGTCGTTGTAGTGGTCTATGTACCCTTTCACACCAGTGAGGTACTCGTCCGACTCCAGACATATCTGGACAGGGCAAAAAAAAAACAATGAAACTACATTGCCCTCCATGTCGTTCCATGAATTACACGTTTCTTCAAACTAGACACAAAAGCAAATATTACCTTCGAGGGCTTCAAACCAATCGAAGGTTCGCCCCATTTGTCGGTCTTCTCCTCCCGGTCATCCCGCTCATAAATCACACACATGGCGTCGACCATGTCGACGCGGTGCCAGACAAACACCTCACGGATACGGCTGACGCCGCGCACGTCCATGTCCCTTACGCCACCACGGCGGCCACCGCAAGGACCCATCTTCACAACTGATCTTGGGAGGCCGCCGGAGTCGGCTATGCTACATGTCTTCTCGTGCTCCGCCATCTCGTGGTGGGGCATCTTCCCTGCAGTGCATCCGTGGATGGCGTTGGGGCAGGCGACATGGACGGAACGAAGGATACCCTCGACGGCGCGGCAGCGGCTGTAGCTCGTGGGGGTGAAGCTCTTGATGAAGCAGGACAAGCACTTGTTCTTGTCCGGGAGGTTGTCGTGGCAGGAGGAGCAGATCAGGTGTCCAGCCGCACACTGTGACACAGGAAACGGATTTAGGTATAGCATGACCTTAAACTGATCGTCGCTGCGTGCAAGTTCAAATCTACTTGTTGACGACTGAGTAGCTAGAACGGTAGATATATTGTACTCTACCTGCAAAACTGGAGGCACGAGGAGTTGAAGGCATCTGGGGCAGCAGAGAGCCTCCTGATCTACCTCCACGGCAGTGGCCGACGTGCTCCCTTTGACGACGGCCATGGTGCCGGCGGTCTTCTCCATCTTGCGCAGCTTCTCCCTCTCACAAATATTCTGCATGCGGAGTACTAGTACCTTTTGCTTGAGCCGGAGCGGGTTTTATAGCATTGCAGATATGTGGCCGGCCGTTGAGTCGATCGATTTGGAGTGAGATGGAAATAATGGTGGCAACATTACCCAGAAGGAAGTTGACCCGTTGCCAGCATATACTTCCGTGCAATTTATTGTCTATCGTTTTCAACGACGTGCATTTGGAGTATTCTACAGCTTTTTCATCACACGGGAGTACTAAGAATAAACCTTTTGAATTTTGATTTACAAAGTGCCTTGATGCAAATTGCGGATTCGAGTTGTGTGCACCAGATCAGCCACGTGCAAGTGTGGAACGTACACCATTCGGGTTCACAAGAAGCAAGTCCTACTCCTGCATGGCGGAAAAAAAAGTAAAAAGCAATTTAGCTGCTCTGTAACTTTTTTTTTCAACGTTGACCGGTCCCCAAGGACTAAGAACATGCATTAACTTTCAGATACATTTTACAAGAAGGACCCTAGAGAAAGAAAAATTACATCAAGGTCCTTACAATAAGCACTTAGAACCCCACATCTATCGCCAGAGACGCGATATGATCGGGTCCAGCTCCACTTCTACCACGCCTACCTAAGCTGTTTTTATTTTCAAAATGCATTCGTCAAACTCATCATTGATTCCCTTCCAATAGGCACTAGATTGCTGCTGGTGATTGGTTCAAAAGAGACGGCAGCCTAGGCATCACACAAACACTTGTCATCGAGGTTTTTCCACAATGGACCTTGGTTCCCATTCCTCGGCTTGTCAGGTTCTTCTGCACCGTCGAGGTTCTTCTACATCGGCGGGTTCTTCTGCACCATTGTCTACCTCCTCCTCTTTAGCGTCCTCATCCTCATATTGCTCTTCATCATGTTCAAATGCATGTTGGGTGTGGCATTGTCATTAATCATGTTATACATTGTCGCTATGATTGTCCTTTGCACACAAAGTCGCATGCTAAAGCCACCGACGGCTGCAATCGATCATTGTTTGCACCAAAAACAATAAGTGGACAAATGATGATGTACCCACGTTTCGTTGAACACATGGTCAGCGGCGGACCTACAGGGTATGCCGGGTATGCGGCATACCTGCGGGTCTAGCGATGTTACATACAGGTATTAGTATACGATAGGGAGTAGGTGAAAAAAGAGAGACAAATCGATCGTGGCTACAAAACTGATTGGCTGTCACCTGCACACTCCAGCCACCGTACGCATCTGGCAACAAAAATATTAGATATTGTGATCCAGTGTTCTGTTGCTTTCGCCTCATAATTTGGTTGCATAAGTCAATTTGGTTGTAGCTTGAGTTCCATCGATGAGAAAGAGTCATGAGTAGGAGGCTGCCAAGTTTACATTTAAGTTAGTTACTTAATTTGCAGAAAATAAACTTGGTTATCAAATCGCCAACACGAGAACCACAGGCAACTTGCATGCTGGAATAGAAATAGATGGATTGTCCAGACTAACAGCGACTCTCATACATTTGTTCGGTGACCAAGCACGCATACATTTGCTTCCAGCCTTCAATACGATCAACGACGCTTGGAGAGCAAATGGCTGAACGTCCATCCTGACGTATGTGCCAAGAGCATCGAGGAGGCTGCCAGAACGGCCGTGAAGCCGACGATCCTACCGCCGGCTGCAGGGAGCTGAAACGGTGCGCCTTCCGCCTCTCCGTATCGGCCGAAAGTGCGGAGGTTAGTGACGACCGTGAGCGATCTCACAACGAACCAGTCATTGTAATAGCCGATGTGTCCTTTCACGCAGGTGATGTACTCCTCCGGCTGCAAACAGATCTGACAAAAATCGATGAATCATCGTCACCGTCTGCCCTTCTGGTTTACTCCACAAAAAAACATTGTGATGAGCAATTACCTCGGAGCGCTTTCCTCCAGATCCACCCCACCGGTTCGTCCAGTCCTTCCGGCCGTCCCGCTCGTACATCACCGAGATGGCGTCGACCAGTGGCGAAGGACGAAAAAAATTTGAGGTCGGGCGAACTTCAAAGCATTAAAAAAAATTGATGAAAAAAATCAAGTTTGTGTCGACACATAAATAAGTTATATGATCTTAAGCATAGTCACTTAGTACAACGGTAATAGCGAACGTATATAAATCAAAGTAAAACAAACAAACGTACCAATAATAAAATTTAATGCCTTCTTGAAGTCCCCGACAAACTTGATTATACCTGCCCCCTTAGCAGCTGCAGATTTCTTCCTCTTCTTATCCATACCGTTCTCCACCACCACAACAATTCACCTCCTGCCTGTAGCAAGTAATTGGATATTTTGAGATTAGGGTTAATGGAATTGGAAGGAGACATGTAGAGCAGTCAGGGAGACCTGCTGGGGGCGACGGCGCACAGCACAGGCAAGCAGGAAAGGGGGCTGCTCGCGAGTGGGAGGAAAGGGGGCGATCGGGCGAGTGGGCGACAGGCGATGCCGCGACCCGCGATGGCGTTCCTGCCTCCGACTGCGCTGCGTCGTTCGGTTTCCAGGGAGGGCGGGACTCGCGAGGAGAGAAGGTAGCGATCAGGAGCCGAGGCGGCCGAGGCGCTGCGTCGCTCACTTCTATCGACACGCGCAGGAACTGAGCGAAGACCAAAACGGCCCATCTAGGCCCATTATAGTGTGTTTCTTCAGTTTTTCTTCAGGTATACATATAAATTGTTCAAAGCTGAATATATATCGAAAAAAGCATATATATATATGCGATTTTTTGCAAAAAATTGAGGTAGGGCAGCTTCCCTACCTTGCCCACTGAGGAGCTTCGCCCCTGGCGTCGACCACGCCTCCATGGCGAACGCGCAGCTTAACGATACGGGTGATGCCGCACACGTCCAGTTTCCAGTTACCCCCACCGTCGCCGCCGCAAGGGCCCAGCTTCACGGGCGGTCCTTGTCTCTGCTCATTGCCGGCTTTGCTGGGACATACCTTCTCGCGCTTCTCCTTCTCGTTGCAGACAGTGCCTCTGATGGCGTCGGGGCTAACTACACGGATGGACTGCAGGATGCGCTCGACGGCATGGCAACGGGTGTACCCCGTGGGGATGAAGCAGCGTGTGTACCCCGTGGCCGTTGTGAAGAAGCACGACGCGCACTTGTTCTTCTCCGGGAGCTCGTCGTGGCAGGTGGAACAGACAAGATGACCAGCTGCCACTACGGGAAAAAAGGACGCTGTCGTCGCCTCTCTCCTTTGCCGTGTGCCAAAAGTCCCGGAACACTTTGCCGTGTGTAAACCAACAAGAACACGGCAAAGGACAGGTGCACGGCAAACAGCAGAAACAGAACACGGCAAAGAAAGAAACACGGCAATGGACCGACTAGAACACACGGCAAAGAAAAGAATCACGGCAAAGTCAATAAAGAAACATGGCAAAGTTTTCCTCACGGCAAAGATGTGGCCCCGTGGCCTCGCAGGGCCACCCGCCGTCAGGGGCTGACGGCAGAATCTTTGCCGTGTGCCCTCGCCGTCAGGCACACGGCAAAGAATTTTTTTCACCTTATTCTTTTCTTTAATTAGCAAGGCTTTTATTACATATATGTTAGGTGATATTATTTCATAGGATCATGAGATCACAGATATGATGATAGGTTATTGTGGTCTTGATCACTACACATGCACCCCCCTGGTTCCGACGTTCTCGTGGACTTCCTCCGGCGAAACCCTGATGATCTGCGGGCCTCGGATCGTCTACCGCCTAGACATTCTTCTGACAGGGGTAGCCCGGCGTAGCTCTCTCTTGTTTTGTGTCTGACTAGGTCATGGGATGATGTGAAACCATGTTGGTTCACAAGTTGGGGCACTATACGGCCCGGTTTCACCGTAACGGGGAGATTCCCCCTTATCTGAGTCCATAACCTTTCGCTTCTAGGTTAGGCGCATGCATGTGAGGGGCACATGCAATCACCTATACCAATCTTGCACCACACTCACACACATATGCTAGGGACACATGCAAGTTTTTAGATGATTCCGACGTTCTCGTGGACTTACTCCGGCGAAACCGTGATGATCTACGGCCTCGGATCGTCTACCCCCCTAGACATTCTTCTGATAGGGGTAGCCCGGCGTAGCTCTCTCTTGTTTTGTGTCTCACTAGGTCATAGGATGATGTGAAACCATGTTGGTTCACAAGTTGGGGCACTATCTGCCAGTTTCACCTGAATGGGAGATTCCCCTTATCTGAGTCCATAACATTTCGCTTCTAGGTTAGAGCGCATGCATGTGAGGGGGGCACATGCAATCACCTATACCAACCTTGCACCACACTCACACACATATGCTAGGGACACATGCAAGTTTTCAGATGATTCCGACGTTCTCATGGACTTACTCCGGCGAAACCCTGATGATCTGCAGGCCTCGGATCGTCTACTCCCTAGACATTCTTCTGGCAGGGGTAGCCCGGCGTAGCTCTCTCTTGTCTTGTGTTTGATTTGTTGGAATTATGCCCTAGAGGCAATAATAAAGATGTTATTAATATAATTCTTGTTCATGATAAAGTTTATGTTCCATGCTAGAATTGTATTAAGCGAAAAATTTAATACTTGTGTGGTTTGTAAACAACACCGTGTCCCTAGTACGCCTCTATGGACTAGCTCATTGATCAATGATGGTTAAGGTTTCCTAACCATAGACATGAGTTGTCAATTGATAATGAGATCATATCATTGGGAGAATGATATGATGGGAGACCAAACTAAGCGAAGCAATTAGATCGTTTCATCGTGTTCATCTTTGAAGCTTTTCCTATGTCAAATATTGTATTCCTTAGACCATGAGATAATGCAACTCCTGGTACCGGAAGAAAGCTTTGAGGTCATCAAACGTCATCCTATGAGAGGGTGATCATAAAGGTGTCTCTGTGATCGGAAAAGTATCATTGGGTTGTATGTATCGAGATGGAATTTGTCCCTCCCAAGTCGGAGAGATATACTTGGGCCCACTCGTAATCGATATCAACACCGCTTGCAAGCATGTGGTTAAGGAGTTAATCACAAAGTGATATCGGATTATGGAGCGAGTAAAGTACTTCTGTGAACGAGATTGAACTAGGTATGACGGTACCGATCGAATCTCGGGCAAGTAAAATATCGCGAGACGAAGGAAATATATATATATGGGATTGATTGAATCCTGGAATCATGGTTCATCCGATATGATCATCGATGAATGTGTGGAGTCAATATGGGTGCCCAGACCCGGTTGATTATTGATAGAAGATCATGCATATTCTCGAACCCGCAGGTCACACATAACGTATCTCGGCGCTAGGATAGATTGGATAATTGGTTTATGAATTTTTGTTCGAGTCTCGGATGGGATCCGGGATATCACGAGAGGTTCGGAATGGTCCGAGAATAAGATTCATATAAGGCAATGCAGTTTTGGAGTTGAATTGTTCCGGGTTAATCGGTATTGTGCCGAGCTTCTAGAACCTTCCGGAAGGGACCAACGTGGCCCCACCTTCCGGGAGGGCATGGGCCTATGAGGGAGTGTCCTGGCGCATTGGGCCAGGGCACAAGGCCCCATAGGGCCCAGCCGATCCTAGATAAGTTTAAACTCGTTTAAACTAGAGATAGGATTTCTAGATAAGGGAGAGTTTAAATCGTTTAAACTAGAGATAGGATTTCTAGATAAGGAGAGTTTAAATTGTTTAAACTAGAGATAGGCTTGGAGGAGGGCAGGGCTGGCCGCCCTCTCTATATATAGAGGGTGGTGCCTCCCCTACAACTACACACCTTCCTCCAAGCCCTAGCTGCCTTGCTACCTTCCTCTCTCCCTCCCATTGTTTGTAGGCGAAGCCCCTGCAGAAATTCTCCACCATATACACCACGCCGTCGTGTTGTAGATCCAATCTATCTCCACCATACTTGTTGGTCCGAGGAAGGAGGAGGCGTCGAGGTGCTGCGTGTGCATCTCACGGAGGCACCGCCACTTGTGGTGCTAGATCGGATCGGATCGCGAGGAGGAGAAGTGCGACTACATCACCCACGTTCGACGAGCGTTCACTGTCTTGAATCTTTAAGGGTATGAAGATCTAATCCAATCTCTCGTTGATTGCATCTCCTAGGTTAGATCTTGGCTTTCCCTCTGAGCATCCATAGAAAATTTTGATTTACTATGCCGCGAAACCCTTCGATGGTATCGAGCTAGATCTATGCGTAGATGTGTTTCACGAGTAGAACGCAACATGGTTGTTGCGGGCGTTGATGTTACTGTTGCAAGCCTCTTGTTTGTGTTCTTATGGCGGGATAGTGAGATTGAAGCGGTCGAGGCCAACCTTACAGCGATGTCGTTTCGCGAGACCGGCTCGCACTTGACGTGTGGCTTGTACCACACACATGCGGGGTGGATGTCGGTTTCTCTCACTATAGTTGTCATGGGATTAACACGGAGTTTGGCAACCATAATATCACCGTTGTGGCTTTCCGTAGGTAAGAATCGTTCTTAGCATCTACTCCCATAAGCCACGTAAAACATGCAACAACAAAGTAGAGGCGTCTAACTTGTTCTTGCAGGGAGTGTTTTCTGTGATATGGTATGGCCCAAGATGTGATGTGTATATTGTATGCGATGATCATGTTTTGTAATGTTTCACGACTTGCATGTCGATGAGTACACAACTGGCAGGAGCCATATGGTTGTCTTTATAATTGTGTATGACCTGCGAGTCAACTTCTTATACGCCATGTAATAGCTTTACTTTATCGCTAAGTAGTTAGCAATAGTTTTAGTTGCTATTCGTGGTGGAGGCAATCATGGTGGAGTGATGGAGATCATGCCGGAACGCACAAGATGGAGATCATTGCGCGAGAATTGGCTATATGTAACACCCTCAGAATCGGACCTATGCAAGTTTTAGTGAAAACCCGCCAAACCCGCATAGAAACGATTCAAAGGTGCCCACCAGGCACTTTCGTGCGGGTGGAAAACGAAGTAATAATATTACACAACAGTCCTCGATGGGACCCATGAGCAGATATATATATAACGACTCAATGAGTCAAGAATACATATTTAATGTACAAAGATCCAAATCACCTTGAAAAGCGATAGAGCGTCCAGCTACGGACAAGATGCAAATGGGGCTAAGAGCCACGAAGAATAACCAATGGCGTCCATAACCACCGCCAGCCAGCCGGAAGGGTAACCACCGCTAACGGCGTCGATATCAAAACCTGCTTAAACAAAAGGGTGCCGACAAAGGGCAAAGGAAAAGAGGAGCGTCGATCGAGGCCGGATTGCAGCGAGGCTAGAATTGGCGGTCCTCGCCTACATAGGTATATGGTGGCAGCGGCAGCATGCACTAAACAACCTATAGAGACTCGATACAACTGGCGTTTATCAGAGAGGGATAAGAAAGACCTATTCGGAACCAACCTGATGCTACCATCAAACAAACCCATCCTGGCGTTTCCCCCTCGAGACCAAACGAGGAAGTCAACCGAGGAACTCACACCGTTGGCATTTTTATTTATTCAGTTATCGTTGCGGCACTTTACTAGTCAGGTTTGGATAATCATCCTGATAAAGTAAGCAGTGGGCACTTTTAGTTAACCATTCCGTTGTAGTTGCGACACTTACTAGTCAATACCATTAGCATGAGATAACCCTTAACCCAGCAGTTGTTGGTACTGTTATTCAGCCATTCCGTTGTAGTTGCAATACTTACTAGTCAGGTACAAAGGTCGCAAGCGACACTCCAAACAAGCAGTTGTGGGCAGTATTATTTAGCCATTCCGTTATAGTGAAGCTGATTACTAGTCATTATAAAGTCAAATTTATAGCAATAAACTTTAGTTATGCTTGTCTATGGTCGAATCATGCTCCAAGTCGTCCATATCCATGACACGGCTTTCGAGAAAGTTTTACCGGCGGGTGCACCAATAGCAACACACGCTCGATCAACCTCGGAAAAACCAAATCAACACCCAACGAGGCTTTCACGGTGAACAATCACAGGATTCGAAATATTTCAGGGCCACCCTTGGAGTACACCAAGCAAGTAAGCAAGCTCGAGACGGACTCAAGGTTTGCGTCGGTGGTACGTAATCGGGAACCCGAAAACTCGGGTGTCGATACATGAAAACACTCGCTTACCTAAGAGACAGTGTGCTCCTCGCACAATCGTAAATACAGAAGTAGCATGGCATAAGTACAGGATAGTAAATAAAACATCGAACTAGTTTGTGGCCCCAAGAAATAAGACTGAATCAAGCTCTGGCTCAGGGGGGGTCCCATATACCTCCCGGATGTGGATAGCGCGATAAATCAAGGAACAGGTATCAAGTACTTGGGGTCCTACGGGACACAAGTGGGCGTTCGGAAACCAAATATTATCTATCACCCACCGATGCCTCTGCTTATTTCAATTTTAGTTGTTTAAACAGGAATTAAAGTGAACGGTAAGTAAAACTATGATCATCTCCAACATCAACATGCGGCATTACATCAACAACTGTGGCACTTAACGACATGCAACGGCACTTGAGCAAGCGACTACGACGCGCAAGTCCAGCTATCTACCAAACAACAGGTAATAGGAGGTGGCCATGGCAATATAAGGCTGCAAGGGATATCAAAGTGCGAAACTAGAGAATCGCAACACAGATAGCAATAGATCAACAGGAGGGAAGTAAATACTATAAAAGTAAGATAGGTAGAAAGGGGGAGATGCTCGCCTGAAAACATTGTCGAAGGTCCAATCCGAAGATCGGGGCGGAGCTCACATAAACTCAACGGCCTTATCCGCAAAGAAGCAAAACACTAGAATAAACACCGGATGCAATATTTAATACAACGGCAGAAGATCGGCATGATGCATGTATGATGCATGACATGGCAAGGGTGCGATGCAATTAGGTCATATTAAGCGGAACCGGGGTCCCGACATTTAATTAAATGGTTCATGTTGTTTAGAACCCCCGCAATTTAGATGTTGTTTTAGCATGGCAAAAGATAGCACCGGGTTCGCTACACAAATTTAAATGAGGCCAATATAAGGCTAGATTTGCCCGCATATGGGCCCCATATTTAATTATTAGGTGAATCGGCATAAGGCCCCCAAACCAATGATATGCATGCGAGAATGACAATTTAATATGCGACAAGTTTATTATATTATAAAATAGGGTTTCGGGAAGGGGTCCACACATTAGGGGTCTCGACGATCTTGGGGTTCCGGGGTTCGGGGTTCGGTCTCAGGGTCCAGGGTTCGACGGAGACGTTCTCGGACTCCGGGATCGTTCTCGGATATCGGGGGTAGTTCTTGTCGCGTCCGGGAAGCAGGACTTGGGTCGGTGTCGGGGTGCGTCGGATTCTTTCGGGTCGGGGTTGTTCTTGTCGTCGTGCCGATCTTGTCGGGACCGTGCATCAGGTCGGTCTTGGCGTCCGGGAGGAAGAACTTGGCTTTCCGCGCGGAAGTTCATGTCGTAACCGTGTCGACGACCTTGGCGTTCAGGGGGAAGTGCTTGGTGGTTCCGAGACGGAGGTCTTGTCGCATTTGACGGATCGGTCTCCGGTCGAAGAACTTGGCGCGCTGGGGTTCGGCGGGTACCGACGGAGTTCAAGAGGATCCATGAAGGAGAACATGGCGTCTGGAATCTTGTCGTTGTCGATCTCGTCAACACGAAGATCTTGGGGTTCGGGGTGGTTTGGTTTGGCTCGCCGGGATCGATCTTCGGAAGATCTGGCACTATGTTCCAATGTCCTGCCGACGCCTTATTGTCACCACACATCTCTCTGACTGTCAATCAAACAGCACTCCCAGTTGTTGCTGATCGATGACCATCTCAATTTTCCCCTTCCAAAACAGAGCCTCCTGGATATTGAATGCCGCCATCGTGATGCGGTGGTGCTTCTCCCTTTTGTTGTAGACACTCAGGACGTGAGCCGTATGGCCTTGGTGTAACGTGAGGCCCCTGTCCTCGACCCTGCAGTTGCCATCGATGTGGAGGGACATGAAGGGGAGCTTGGGCATCTTGTGCTGCGGCCTGCGCTTGACGTAGGACAGCAGCCGGGTCTCCAGCACGAAGTAGCGCATGTGGATGAAGGAGCGCCCGTTCTTGCGGCGGCCGTGCCGGACCATCCACCCCTCGTAGACCACGGTCGACGAAGATGATGACATCTTGGAGACGAGGATGGCGCCTAGCAGGACGGCGGGACGAAGGCTTGACCACGCCGGGGCTCCAAGGCCGCAGCGCGGGCGCGGCGGAGGCGAGCCAGACGGCGAGAGATGCGGGACAGCGGCTGGTGGCGTCGAGCAGCGCCGCTGCCGGGCGACGCAGAGGGCGGAGGGGGTCGAGCGGGGTAGGTGGAGGAGGTGGCTCGGCGCTCGCTTGGCGGCGCCGCCGGGAGAAACTGGCGGCGGACGCGGCTAAGCGAGGCGAGGCCGGGAGGGGGCATGTGAGGCGGGGCAAAGGTTGGGGCAGCGAGGAGCGGAGAAGGAGCCGCGCTGCGAGAGCAGAGGCGAGGTGCGGCGCTGGGGCGGCTCGGCTCGGGGGAGAGGGCGAGGCTGGGCTGGCGGCGGGCGGAAGGGTCGCCAGGAGGCGGGACCTGGCGCAGCGCGAGCTTGGCGGCGGAGGCGAGTGGAGGCGGAGCGGTGGGCGAGCGGAGGCGCTGGCGGCGCCGGAGACGGTGGTGGCGCCGCGCCAGCGAGCGAGGCCCAGGGAGGAAGAGAGCCACGGGTGGGAAGCGGGCGTGGTAGGTGGGGTGGGTCAGCGTGGGGTCGCTGTGGGGTTGGACCGTTCTGTGTGGTGTTGTGTGGCTGTGTGTGTAGTGCGTGGGTGGGTGTGTGCTGTGTGGAGGGAGAGGAGAGAGAGGGGGAGAGAGAGAGTTGGAGGGGTGAGGTGGGGCGATGTGGCAGAAGGTGGTTGGTGGGGATTTGGGGAGGGGCGACGTGGCGACTAGTTATTGGGTGGGGTGAGGTGGAGGTAGGGGTGGGTAGAATAGGACTGGTAGTTTTAGGATTTAGAAGGGCGGGTAAGGTGGACCGATTATATTTCTGGGGTGGTCGTTCGGGTCATTCGGCCCGTTCGACTGCCCCACTAAAAATAATGCAAAATTTTATTTATTTAAACGGACCGTTTGCAAAACATATTTAGTCAAAACAAAATATTCGGCGACCCGGGTTTGCGTTTGAATAAAGACGGGGCGTGTGGAAAACAAGAACCGGTTTTTCCGAAAATAGTTTTATGCAAGCAAATGCAAGATGATGACGATGCTCAAATGCAATGTGGCATGATGACATGAGCATGCGGTCATGATGATGCAATGCACAAAAACAACGCGATTTTCTAGTAGTGGTTTTGCGGGATGCCACACTATACCATGTCACATGAAGTTATATGCATGTGATGTTTATCCCTTTATGTATCTTATTATGCTTAGATCGCGATGGTAGCATTATAAGATGATTCCTCACTTAAAGATCAAGATAAAAACTGTGTTCTCCCCAAGTATGCACCGTTGCGAAAGTTCGTCGTGTCCAAGCATCACGTGATGATCGGGTGCTATAGACTCTACGCTCACATACAACGGGTGCAAGCCAGTTGCACACGAAATACTTGGGTCTTGCTTGACGAGCCTAGCATGTATGAGACATGGCCTCGAACACAAGAACCGAAAGGTTAAGCATGAGTCATATGAATGATATGATCGACACTTTGTTGTCCACCATTGAAACCACATCTCTTCTCGTGATGATCGGATTAGGTGTGGTGAATTTGGATCGTGTTCACTAAACAACTTGAGGGATGTTGAATTTAGTGGGAGTTCATCTAGTAATTTGATTAAGTTGAACTATTTATCATGAACATAGTCTAAATTGTACTTGCAAATACTGTAGATCACATGGCCAAATCCAACTTCAACTTCAATGTTTTTGCTGAGAAGGAAAAGCTTAGAAACAATGGGTCTAACTTCACCAATTGGTTCCGCAATCTAAGAATCATTCTGTCTGGCGGACAAAAGGACTATGTCCTTGGGAAAGCGTTAGGTGACCCCCCTGCTGCAAGCCGTCGGTACCGATGAGAAAGCTGTCTATCGCAAGAAAGATGATTATGGTGTGATTAAGAGCACCATGTTGTTTGCTATGGAACCGAGCTTCAAAATCGTTTTGAAACCTATCCCGGCCCTTTGAGATTCTCGAGAGCTGAAAATCATGTTTCACTCAAGCCCGCTCCGAGAGATATGAGATCTCGGAAGTTCTTTAATCGCAAGATGGAGGAAGGGAGTTCCGTTAGTGAGCACGCCATAAAGATGTCGGCTACACTCAACGCATGAGCAAGCTGGAATGCACGATTCGGAGGAGCTCAAGATTGACAGGTTCTGCAATCACTCCCTCCGGCTACAAAAAGTTTTGTAGTGACTCATAATCAGATTGGTTCCATCGATACGATCACCGAGCTCTTCAAAGCTGAAGGCTACCAAGTGGACATCAAGAAGGATAATCATGTGTTGATGGTCAACAAGCCCTCCTTTAAGAAAGGTAAGGATAAAGAAGCCCTTCAAGAAGGGCGGCAAGCTTAATGCCCTCGAGAAGAAGCTCAGTCTGGTCCTAAGCGGACCGAGTGCTTCTATTGCAAGGACAGGGTCATGGAAGAATCGTCCGAAGTACTTAGCGGACAAGAAGGCTGGCACCATCAAAGGTATATTTGATATACATGTTATTGATGTTTTCCTTACTAGCACTCGTTGTAGTGCCTGGGTATTTGATACCGGTTCAGTTGCTAATATTTGTAACTCGAAACAGGAGCTACGGAATAGACGGCGGCTTGCGAGGGATGAGGTGACGATGCGCGTTTGGCAACGGATCAAGAGTTGATGTGATGGCCATCGGCATGCTCTCCTTAGTTTTACCTTCGGGATTAGTTTTAAACCTTAATAAATGTTATTATGTGCCTGCGTTGAGCATGAACATTATTTCCCGGATCATGTTTATTGCAAGACGGTTATTCATTTAAATCGGAGAATAATGGTTGTTATATTTATATGAGTAACATCTTTTATGGTCATGCACCTCTTGTGAATGGTTTATTTCTTCTAAATCTCTAAAGGGATGAAACACACATCCATAACATTGAGGCTAAGAGATGCAAAGTAGATAGTGATAATACTACTTATTTGTGGCACTGTCGTCTAGGTCATATTGGTGTAAAGCGCATGAAGAAACTCCATTCTGATGGACTTTTGGAGTCTCTTGATTTTGAATCATTTGACACATGCGAACCATGCCTCATGGGCAAGATGATCAAAAACCCCGTTCTCCGGTATGATGGAGCGAGCAACGGACTTGTTGGAAATCATACATACCGATGTATGCGGACCGATGAGTGTTTCGACGCGCGGCGGATATCGCTATTTTCTCACTTTTACCGATGACTTAAGTAGATATGGGTATATCTATTTAATGAAACATAAATCTGAAACGTTTGAAAAGTTCAAAGAATTTCAGAATGAAGTGGAGAACCATCGTAACAGAAAGATTAAGTTTCTACGATCCGATCGTGGAGGTGAATATTTGAGTTATGATTTTCTCACGCATCTTAAAGCAAGTGGAATCGTTTCACAACTCACGCCACGGAACACCACAAGCGCAATGGTGTGTCTACGAGCAAATCGAACCCTATTAGATATGGTCCGATCAATGATGTCTCTTCTGATTTGCGTTATCATTTTGGGGTTATGCATTAGAAACCTGCATTCACTTTAAATAGGGCTCCATCTAAATCCGTTGAGACGACACCGTATGAACTGTGGTTTGGTGCTAAACCTAAGTTGTCGTTTCTTAAAGTTTGGGGATGCGAAGCTTCGTCAAGAAGTTGATGCGGACAAGATCGAACCCAAAGCTTTAGAATGCGTCTTCATAGGATACCCTAAGGAAACCATTGGTATACCTTCTATCACAACGAAGGCAAAGTGTTTGTCATGAAGAAGTTCCTTTCTTGAGAAGGAGTTTCTCTCGAAGAAGTGAGTGGGAGGAAATTAGAGCTAGACGAGGTTATTGAACCTTCTCTTGAATTGAGAGTAGCGCAGCACTGAAATTGTTCCAAAGCTTTGCACCAACAATAGAGGAAGCTAATGACAAGGATCATGAAGCTTGGACGATGTATCTTGAGCGTCAGAGGTCGACAAGGTCGCGTGCCCCTCCCGAGTGGTACAGAATCTGTCTTGGCTGTCTTGTTGGTAGAAGACGGTGAACCTCACGAACTATGAGCGATGATGAGCCAGACTGAGAAATGGTGGAAGCCATGAAATCCAATTGGGATCCATGAGCGAAAACCAAGTATGGACTTTGGTGGATCCTCCTAGCGACGAAAGGCCGTTGAGTGCAAATGGATATTCAAGAAGAAAAGCGGACGCGATGGTAATGTTACCGTCTATAGCCTGACTTGTCGCATAAAGGTTTTCGACAAGTTCAAGGTGTTACTACGATGATACTTTCTCTCCCGTAATAATGTTTAAGTCCATTCGGATTTTATTAGCAATGGCTGCGTTTCATGATTATGAAATATGGCGTATGGATGTCAAACTGCTTTCCTCAATGGAACATTGATGAAGAGTTGTATATGATGCAACCGAAGGTTTTGTCGATCCTAAGGATGCTAGTAAAGTATGCAAACTTCAGTTCCATTTATGGATCAAGCAAGCATCTTGAGTTGGAACCTTCGTTTTGATCAAGAGCTTGGATTTGTTCCAAATTGCTCTGAAGCTTGTATCTACAAGAAAGTGAGTGGGAGCTCGGTGGCGTTTACGGTACTATATGT